>RJWM01001408.1:77632-156992 GCA_004363535.1 Dasyprocta punctata | reverse complement strand
CTTGATTCTGGAGAGTATGTATGTGTGGCCCAAAACCCCAGTGGGGATGACACCAAAACATACAAACTGGATGTTATCTCACAACCTCCACTAATCAATGGTTTGTATAGAAACAAAACTGTTATTAAAGCCACAGCTGTGAGGCACTCCAAAAAACACTTGGATTGCAGAGCTGAAGGGACACCATCTCCTCAAATCATGTGGATCATGCCAGACAATATATTCCTCACAGCTCCATATTATGGAAGCAGAATAAAAGTCTACAAAAATGGAACCTTGGAAATTAGGAACCTGAGGCTTTCAGATGCAGCTGATTTTGTCTGTGTGGCTCGGAATGAAGGAGGAGAGAGTGTGTTGGTGGTACAGTTAGAAGTACTAGAGATGCTAAGAAGACCAACATTCAGAAACCCATTCAATGAAAAAGTAGTTGTCCAGTTTGGAAAGTCCACAACATTGAATTGCTCTGTTGACGGTAATCCACCACCTGAAATAATCTGGATTCTACCAAATGGCACACAGTTTTCTAACAAACCAAAAAATTCTCACTATCTCATAGCAAGCAATGGTTCTTTTATCATCAATAAAACAACTCGAAACAATGCAGGAAAATATCGTTGTGCAGCTAAAAATAAAGTTGGATATATTGAGAAATTAATTGTACTAGAAATTGGGCAAAAGCCAGTTATTCTTACGTATGCATTAGGGATAGTAAAAAGTATCAGTGGAGAGTCCCTATCATTGCATTGTATATCTGATGGAATACCTAAGCCAAATGTTAAATGGACTGTACCAAGTGGTTATGTTATAGATAGGCCTCAAATTAACGGGAAATACATATTGCATGAAAATGGTACCTTAGTCATCAAAGAAGCAACAATTTATGACAGAGGAAATTATATTTGTAAGGCTCAAAACAGCATTGGCCATGCAATTATTACTATCCCAGTAATGATCGTGGCCTATCCACCCCGAATCACAAATCACCCACCCAGGAGCATCCTCGTAAGGGAAGGAACGGCCTTTCAGCTCCAATGTGTGGCCTTGGGAATCCCCAAGCCAGAAATTACTTGGGAGATGCCTGGCCACTCCCTGCTCTCAAGGACAAGTAAAAGGGGAACCCCTGAAAGTGAGCCGGCTCACCCGCAAGGTACCCTGGTCAGTCAGAATCCCCAAATCTCAGATTCTGGGATATACAAATGTATAGCAAAGAATCCACTTGGCAGTGCTTATGCAACAACTTATGTTCAAGTTATATGACATGAAATAAAATTAAAATTGAACAAAGTCAACATCTGGACAGTTTATTTTTTGGAAGAAGTTTAATCAAAGGCAGCCATAGGCATGTAAATGAATCTGAATACATTTACAATATTAACTTTACAATGGACATGCAAAAGTGACATGTAAATAAATGCATTATGAACTGATACTGATTTCTTTAATAAATCTCAACTTAAACTTTTAACTTAAGGCACTTTTATTTTGCCAACGAATAACAAACATTAAGAGAAAACGGTCCACAATGAAATAACAAATGGCTAATGCACCTGAATTTTCCAGTAACAAATGGACATTTTTTTTCTTTTACTACCAGTTGCCTAGTATCCATCTTCTATCAATGTTACAAGCATGGCACTCAGAACAGAGACAGTGGAAAAGATTAAATTCGCAGTCATTATGTAAATTTACCAGCTTGATCTATAAATAGTTTGTCATTGGTTTATAAATATTTTGCTAAAACCTACAGAAAAGAAGCACTGAACTGTTGATTATGATTTATCATTTGTTCACATTAAAATTTTTCATTGATGGGGAATATAAAATGTTTTAATAACTGCATTTAAAAATAAATGCAGGCTAATTTTTCTACATGTAAAAAGCAACTTAATACCCACACATTGTAAAATGTGAAAAGGGGGCTGTTTACATTTTTGTCCAAATATACCCATTAAAAACATTTTAAAAATACAGTGAAACTCCTTTAGAACATTAAAATCTATTTCAGGCACCCCTGGTTGGGAGTTGAATGTAAAGAGAGTTTTCTGAGGAGAAATCTTTGCTTTGTGAGCATTCATTTCATTAAGTAATAATTTTTATGCAATGAACAAATGTTTGGGAGAGTCTGTATCTATTATATATAATGAAGTTTCACTGTATTTAAATTTTGATTAACCCTACAAAATGTTGCTTTTTGTAACTGACTATTTATTGCACATGCCTAATTTAACCTAAATTAATTTTGGAGACATTATATGATTCATCTTTTCTAATTCTAGAGGATGGGACTTTCTAGTGTAATTTCTCAAGCATCTGTTCAAGTACTCAACTATTACTTTAAAATTATAGCCTTGTAAATGAAAAACTAAGCTCTAGATTTTGTTCAAATAGCACAGGACACAAAACTGAGAGCTCTATTAGCCTTTGTCAGTCATTTAAGATACAAGGGAGAACTCTTTTCCATGTGTTTTCATCATACCAACTTTCAGCTGGCCCCATATGAGAGGTGACCTGATCGCTACTAATCTCACTACCTTATGGCTGCAAGACATCAAAGAATACTCATTGTAAAGTCATCCTCTTCTATTTCTGGACCAAAAAAAAAAAAAAAAAAAAAAAAAAAAAAAAAAAAAAAAAAAAAAAAAAAAAAAAAAGAAAAGATAAATAAAACAACAAATGCAACCCTGTTAGGAAAGAGCCTACACTGTAATCAGGTACTATGTCTAGGGCGGTGATGGTGAACCTTTTTGAGTTTTCAGTGATAACCAACAACCTGCTGTGACATGGGTGCCAAAGGTTCACCACCACTGGTCTAAGGGATTCTTCTATCCAGGAATTACGATAGGTATAACTCCATTAGATGTCAAGGTCTTATCTTTAAGGGGATCTGGGGTCTAGGTTTTATTCTAAGAAAATTTCCTCTCTGCAATTCACCAAGTAAATTATCAGATACTGCTACAAAGCTTTCCTTTAGGAACACTTTAATGCAAACTAATGCATTTACTAGAAAGGAAAAACAAATCTGTCAGGACAGAGAATTAAGTGGGAGACAATCTGAAGAATAAATTTAAAAATTCCAGTTACTTTCCTTATTAATGCACTGGGGAAAAAATAGCTCTGGGTTTTTTCGCCTTCCATAGCAACTCAGAATTATAGGCCTTACTATGACTTAGCTTCTTCGCCTTAAAAAAAAGAAAGTACGCAACGACACAAAGGTATGTTCCATAGCTTTCATGTGCAAAATGATTAATAAATTAACTCCTGCAAAATGTAAAGTGCATACAAATGCTATGCAATTATAACACTCATTCTTGAAACGGTGTTACTGCTGTTTGCAATATTGAGCTACAAAAATATATGGTTCAAACTGAAAAACGGCATTTTAAATACCAGTAATTCTGGAAACCAACAAGGATAGGACATGACTTGCTCACTAGGCACAACATTCACTTTTCAATTGTTCTGCCAAAGAGTCATATTACTTTGAAGTAAATTAACTTCATGAACTATAAAGATGATTCTTGAGAGGAAAAAAAATGCTGATATACAGACACAGCTGAAACTTAAAAGATACATTTTCTGAAAGCAGATAGAATATTAATTTAGTGAAAAGAATGGTCTTTAATGTTTTGGCAAAGTCTTTTCCAGCCCAGAGTAAACATAAAATGAGGAGGCTGGAGTGAAATATTTTCACAGTGTACAAAGCAGTTCACATGGATGATGCCACAGCAAAGTAAGCTGACATGTATTTGAGGTCATTTGCATGAGTCAAACTTTGCAATGAGTAACTCACCTAGGAAGATATAAATTACTTATATAATGATTTGCAAAAGAAATTATCTACTAAAGCTGTACTAGCTACATTTAAAAAAGTAGCTCTACATGGTTTGCTCACTATAGACAAATCTATTCACAGTATGCTTAACTACATTACATGTAAAATGATATGAAATAAAAATGAATTAACACAGAACATGGGAAAATATCCCCCACACGTTTTAAAATGCCCTGCAATTTTCACATTCAAAATTTTATGCATCTAAATCTAAAAAAATATTATATGGAATACTCTTAAGTTACACAAACTGATAATTTACTGTATTTTTTTACTCTAATAGGAGCAAATTACCACATACTTGAACAAAGTTAAAATAGTTACTATTTCTTTATAATAAATTTGATGTATAATTTACTTTACTTGTGCTTTTTGCACCAATTTATAAATACAGTATATGCAATACATAACCAAGACTGACACCATCAGGAATATTTAAATTCAAAATAGCAAATACTTACCATACAAAATAAACAGCAAATACACCTTTTATGAAAACCAGAGCCTTCTGAACTTTGGTGCCAGAGTCTCTGGAAACCATGTCAAGTTTGAGCATTGTGGAATCTCAGGCCAGCTGCGAGATTGTTTTCTTTTTTTCTGAAGTTGGCATAAGGTTCTGAAGAACCTTATGGACAGTCATTTTTGCCAAAATTGGCAGTAAATAAATAGAACAATTCCATTGTTCTTCTGGGCCTTTAGGATTACATGTACCTTCACGAAGACTCTAGTCAATGATTTTGTCACTGATAACAAATTCAAATTCAGTTACTTCTAATATGCTTCCACATATCTTAGGATGGTTTTCACAGATGCCTTGGTTGAAGAAGTTTAGGTACTAAGCAACAATCTGTTTCAGCACCTTTTGACCACAACAAAAGGAAAAGTCCTATATAAATAAGAACAAAGTTTATAAAGTGCTTATGGAGTTACAAACATTTCAAATTAGAGTGATGCAAATAAATGTCCTTTTCACCACCATAGGTGAATGCAGAATGAATGGGTCACTTTCCAGTCAAGGTCTGACATGACTTTCAAATCAGTAGTTTGGTCCAAGACAGTGTTTAAAAAACAAAAAACAAAACAAAACAAAACAAAAAAAACAATTTCATCATTAATGAATACATAAAATATTTAAACCCACCATAATTCATTCTTCTGTAAGTATGCTAATCAAAGAAAAAAGCACCAATTTCCAAAGGTCTGCTACCACCTTCTTCCTGGAGTAGGCCAGCATGATTCATCTTTTAAAGTTGAATGTGATAAAACTAAACCACAATTTCTCTTTTACTTTTAAATATCTTCGTATGAAATTTAGCATAAAGTATGGGAAAATGCAAAAGAACTAAGAGACCAAAGGGACATTTCTAAGATGACTAATAAATCAAATTTGATTTTCTATTTCTTAGTGAAAACATAAAACTACGTGTCTTCTCTTCCAGATTCAGAAGTGTGAAGAATGTCCATAGGGAGCCACTCCTTGCTGTGGCTGATTACCTAATGAGAAAAACAAATTCAAATAAAATTACAGGTGTAAAATTATGCCACAGATAAATGTCTAACTCTTGCCACTGATCAGTAACATTCTCCGGTACAGGGGAACACACCAACTGGCCGTAGTATGATCCTAGTCCTGAAAGGTCCTAGTGACATGATTCAAGCATTGTCACTGAATTAATTCTGCAGAGGGGGCAATTCCACCAAAGAATCCCATACCTGGCAACACAAGGTCTTGGGATTAGGGTAACTGGCCCACCCAAAAGTCTCCCTCTAAACTAAGAAAGAACGCTATGTTAATTAGTAACTAAAGGTTTAATGAAATACTAAAGGTTCTCAAAATGTTTACCAAAGCAAGTCAGCAATTCTGTATTATCACTGACATTGTAATTAGTGAAAATTATCTTGTAACTCACCAACTATCTGCAAATGGTCATAAAAACGCATAATAAAACTGTGCAAGAGCACATGCAAGTACAAGAGAGGATGCCATGAATGTCCAGGTTATTTAAGTGTGCACCTATGTGTATATGTGTGTGTGCACATGTGCACAAGCACACAAAGAAAAATGGCAGCAGACACCAAAACAGTAGACCTGGCTAAAGAACCTTTTGGAATTGTATGGTGGCATCAGCTTAGTTGGTATAACTGCTAACACCAAGCAGCAGAGAATAGACTGTGATTAAGAGGTGGACTCTGGAAGACCATCTGAGTTCAAGTTCCAGCTATGTCCTTTACTGTTAGTTGAATAACCTTGGGGAAATCAGTCAATGTTCCTATTTTTCAATTGTTTCCTCATCTATAATATGGGAACAGTAATAATACCTGATCTCAAGTGGTTGTTAGAGAAGTAAGTGAACTAATACATGTAAAGTCAGTGTCTAGATCCAAGAATGTACTCTATAAATAACAGATACTGCATTCCTTACAGTAAAGAGTAAACCAGCTCCCCAAAAAGGTACCAATACACTAAAATCATAAGTACTTATTTCTAAACACTAAAAAAAAGGTCTTTCCCATAATTCTGCAAAATTATGAACTCTGAAACTAATAAAAATTCAATGAAATTTTAGTCACAAATTGGTTTAACAGATCGGACCTATTAAACCACAGCCAGGAAAAAAAAAAAAAAGGTTGATGTATTTAACTGAAATTAAATGAGGTTACAAGAGAAAACACATTTTTAAAGAAAAAAAAAAAGATCTTAGGTATGTCCATTGGTAGAGTCACCAAGGTGTATGTGTGTGATGGGGGGTATTTCCTCTGCCAGGCAATCAACATACATAGCAGCCAGGCAGAAAATTAACTCAAATCAAGCTGCCCTTGGGCATAAACTGGTACCTGTTCTGATGATATCAACAGGCCACCTCACTGTTTTCAGCACAAACTGGTCTTCACTCTGTACTGTAGAAGCACATGATCTGAGACCCAGCGTAAACTGTTAGCCTCCCTCCTATTGCACAGATGAAAAAAACTACATGATCTCCAGTACAGTGGCCATGCTGACAGTGGACACACAGTGGCTCTCAGGACTTAGGTAACTGGAATTCAAGGCTAATATTCTTTGTTTCTCAGAGGGCTCACTGCCATTGCTAAAAGGATTGCCAGTCCTATGACTACAGCACAGAGTGATCTCAACCACAGGAACACACAGCCGTCACCAAGCTAACAAGGTATGATGAGCGAGGGGGCCGCTGGTATGTGCTGCAGAAAGGCAGCAAACTTAAGAGAAAATGACCCATACCAGCACAACAAGTAAGATTCTCATTAAGAAAACACTGCCCTGCCATCTTCTATGCTGTCTGCAATATGACAAGGCTTTGATTTCTCTGACTCATTAGGAAGGATAGGAAGGTGCAGTGGGGAAAGTAGTCACCACATGGTGCTGGCCTCCCAGTACCCCAGACCTTTGGAAGGACACCTAACCTCATTCGTCTGTAATAATCAGAGCATTGACTGAGCTACTCCCCAAACATTTCCAGCTTTATAAAAAGGACAGTGGGAGTTGGGGGTATGGCTCTGTGGTCCAGCACTTGCCAGGCTTGTAGAAGGCTTTGGGTCAGCATCACAATAACAAGGTCGGCATCACAATAACAAGACAAGATAAGACAGGACAGGACAGGACAGGACAGGAAAAGACAAGACAAGACACTTGCAGTTTTACAGGGGTCCCCTGAATGAAAAGGAATATTTCCAGGTTCAGATGGAAGAACACTGCTGAATTAAAAAAAAAAAAAAAAAAAAGGAGCGGTGGGTGGGAACCTTTTCAAGGAAAGAAGGTTGAAGCCTAAATCCAAACAAACTGAGACAAGATGCTAACATTGTGGACGAAAGCAAACATGGACATGCTACCATGGAAAACAGTGCCACTTTGAAGGGGTCACTACTGTCCTTTGCTTGCTTGCTTTTAATTTCCTGGGAGCTGTAAGCTCCTGCTCAGCGACAGACGGTACTTACTAGAAAGCTGCTTCTGGAGCTGCCGCACCAGGGCGGCTGTCTGCTGCTGCTGCTGCGTCTGCTGCAAGCCTTGCCTGGGAAACTGCAATTGCAACAGGAGAAAGGAGGGAAGTCAGCCCATGGTGCCATCACAGGCAAGAACAGGCGAGATCCCGGGGTCAGACATTCTGTGATGCACCTCACATACATCAAGATAAAAGGGCCATCCATGCCACATACACCCTGTTGTTCATCTGGTAAACTGCTGAAGTGTCCCACTTGTCCAGGAACTCACTTTCAAGATGGTTAGCTGGTGTTTACATTGAAAAGTCCTGATAATGGAGTCCATATCCCAAAAGTGCCCGAAAAGTTCAAGGATCACTGTCATCTTACCCTTCACCAATTTGCTAATGAAAATCAATATATTGTGAATAGCTTTTGTCAGCAAAATGAAAGCTCTCTGGTGAGATTTGTTCAATTCCTACGGACCTCACCTACATGAACAGAGATAAATAATCTCAAGAGGCAGAGCAGCACTTAGGGCCATGTGAGATTCCCCGCCCAATGGAAGATGAGGTTGCCAACAATCATCCTTAGTATACTGTGGTCAGTGCTGGGGCAGGATAAGGCCAAGGGAGGCAGCAAGAGTGCCAACTTTAGGAGAATGATCACTCTCAGGCCCTGTGAGTGAGTGCAGAGGCCATGGGAAGAATCCACCCTCAGGTTCAATGTGAGTGGCTGGTCCCCTGGCTCTATCTGTTCAGTTCAAATAAGAAACTGTGGCAGTTATTAAAAACAACAGGGGGTTAGTATTTAATAACTAAGCAAAATTACTTTTTGTTAGAATGAATGGTCATATCAACTTATTTTTCTTAACCTGCAAATGCCAGGCTGTCACCTTCTCCCTTTTCTTTCTTTACTCTCTTCTCCTCCCCTTCTCTCTGTGTAGCTTATTATTGCCGTAACTAAGGAGGTGTTTCTCAGTCACAGGCACATCAGGACAGTGCTGTGGTCACCAGCCTGCTGGCGTGGGGTGCAGGCACTGGTTGGTGCTCCTTGCCATATGACTTTAAGGGGGAGAGGGGACACTCCCAGGAGGCTGGGAAGGAGCACAGTCAAGCTGAGTTTTGGTTTTGCCAATTTCCTCCATGTTAGGACTCTGCTGGCTGAGCACGTCCCTGAGACTCTAGGGTGGGAAGGCCACAAACCTCTTCGGCTTTTCCCTCTTCTGGCTCAATGGCCTTAGGAGCCACCATGCCTGTGCCACACCCCCAGTTAGTTCCCTTAGTCCTGTTCACATCTTTGAAGAGTTTTGTTTTTATAGAATATTTTCAATTACCTTATATGAATGCAACATCTATTTGTTCCTCAGCTTGCCAATGACAGAAAATAGCCTAGGATTATAAGTAGGGTTGGGTTGCCAGAAAATAAAAATACAAAATACGTAGTTAATGAGAATTATAGATAAACAATGAATATTTTTCTAGTTCTAAGTATGTCTCACATACTTCATATGACAGATACTGAATTTAGCGTAAAAAGCTCCAATATAGTGTTTGGAACATGTATACTGTTACTGTTTACCTAAAACTCAAATTTAACTGGGAGTTCTTTATCTAACAATCCTAATCAATGGGCATCACCAGGTTGACTCATTTAAAATTGAGGGTCTGGAACAGCACCAGGCTTAACAGTGAGCAACTCAGGACGTGGCTGGGGCTTATCTACTCATGTATTCCCTTGTATTACACAGTGCTAGGCATTCAATAGATATGCAGCACAAATCAATGGAATCATTAAGTCTGAAATACCATCAACTCCCACAACCTTCCTCACCACTAAAAAAGACACAGAAAGCTGATGAAGTATTCCTTCCATCACTGTCACTACTTTTCCCAATACAAATGCAAGACAATCATAGCTAGCTAGCTTGCTTGCTTTCTCTCTGTCTCTCTGTCTCTCTCTCTCTTTTTCTCTTGTCCAAATACAGAGGAAAAAAGCAATAAAAATTGATCTATCATTTATGTGGAAAAATACAAGTGCTTTTCTTCTATTCAATTGTTACTACACTTATTCAGAAAAATTTATTTAACAAAATCATAGGTAGTACTTATTATGTGCCAATCATTACTATGGACATTATATGTATGCATTAGCACATTTCATCTTGATGGGGTAGTAACTCCTCAATCTCTTATCCCAAAGTCCTTGGGACAAATGTGTTTTGAAATTCAGTATAGAGAGATGGTTTACTATGAGACATTCAAATACACAGACCAAGCCTAAATGCAAGACAGCACGCCACAGTAAACATATTAAATTTCTGCAGCAAAACACATGAGCAGTCACAGCAAGTAGGATAAATTATAGGAGCCTTGTGTCCATTCAGGCAAGTTTTTGTAAGCGATAAGAAATTCTTGCACTGTCAGTGGTATTTGAATTTGGGGAACATCTATAAGGGAGTGTGAACTCTACCTGCTATTATTCTCATTTTACAGATGAGGAAACTGAAGCTCAGAGGGGTTCAGTGATTTGCTCATAATCACTCTGCATACTGTGGCCGGGTTTCAGATTAAACTTTCTGGATCCAGAGTCCAAGATCTTAACCACGATCACCTAGTTTATCACACCCAAATATAACTATATATAATATTTATGGGATAAAACACAATGTTATATGTATACATTGTGGGGTGATTAAATCAAGCTAGTTAACATATTCATTACCTTGCACAATTATCATTTCTTCATAATAAGAACTTTTAAAATCTACTCTTAGCAATTTTGAAGTCTATTACCAATTTTGAAGTACATTACCATTAACTATAGTCACCATGCTATACAATAGATCACCAAAACTTCTTCCTTATACTTTGTAGGCCTTCGACCAGCATTTCCTCATCTACCCACCACCCCCTCAGCGTATCCTTAAGTAGAAACACTATCTTCCAAATATTAACTTATTTGGAAATAATTCTAAATTCTAAATATTTGGCTGCAGAGGTGTCTACACTGATTAACTGGCGCACTGGGGTATACAGTGGATAAATATTGAACATTTGCTCATTCAACAAATGCTTAGCTGCCTTCCTTCTATTTATTCAAAACCTGCTTCAAATGAGACTATTCACAATGAAATAGAGCAGGGATCGCCTCAGATTCTGTACTCTGCAAAGCCTGGCTGTCCTTGTGGGTGCACGCGCATGTGCTGGGGAGGGGGAGGGGGAGGCGGCCTGCTGAGTGATCCAAAGAGGGTGGCACACAGCTGAGGAGGTTACTCGGCACAGGAACTTGCTTAGTATGTGCAAGGCTCTGTGTTCAATCACCTGAGTCACAAAAAGAAAACAAGCATTTGAAACACATATTCAGTGTTTCAAAGGATGACCCAGGGACCTCAGGGGAAGTCCTCAAGACTGTCATGTTATCTGCAAAGTCAAAAACATTTCATGACAGGAAGATATGAATTCGTTTTGTTCATCTCCACTGTCTTCTGAGTGTAAAGCATAGTTTTCCAGAAACTACGTAAGTCATGCTGGTGCAACAAATCCAATGTATTCTATTCAGCCAGGCATTTTTTTTCTTTAATGTTAATGTCATTTCTCTAATTTTTTGCTTTGAAAAACGTATTTTTTCATAAAAATGTTATTTCTGTTGCCATAAAATGAGTCTTTTAAAATAAGTTACTAAATGTTGCTAAAATTTCTGCTTTAATTTCTAAAATAGTAAATATTGATAGGCAGATGAAAGTTTCTTGGGTCCACAATAATGCGATGGATATGCAAATGCTCTGAAACCACCTCTTTAACGTTAACCAGAAATATACAGTGAGACAGATCCATATTTAGTCTTCTAAGCTGCAGTTTTTTAACATATGCTTCATCTCAAAGCCTCTCAAAGCCCTGATATTGTGTCTTCAACTGTACACAAACACAAGCAGGGAAGAGACCTCACATTCTCTGACTCTGGAGCCCCTACAACCAGAAAAGACCGCTGTGGCCAGTTCCCCCAAAGAAAGCTCACTGCTGAGCATTTCAAATCAAGTCACTGTACTGCAAGGCCTGCACCCTATAAGATGCTGAGGATGTACAAAAGAGAAATTCTTAAAATGACCCTCCTGGAGCTCCTCCTTAGACTTTCTGAATTAGAATTTTTCCAGCAAGTAAGCTAAAAATCTGAATTCTCAAATGGTTCTCTGAGGCTGATGCTTGCCTAGATTTGGAAGTCATCTTGTGGTAGAAGATGGAACTTTTAATATACTGAGATCAATAGATTCATTAGGTTTACCAGAGGTCCTAAAATTCATAATCCATGTGTGTTTAATGTTTCCTATTTGAATGTAATAAATGAAGTGGGAAACTTTTTCTAGACTGTATCTCATCTATACAGATAATGATCTTGGCTTCTCTCTCATACCTGTGCCTTTGCAGATGTTAATCCCTTTTCCTCAAATATCCTGCACCCCATTTTATACCTTTCTTGAAATTTCTTATCCTGCAAACAGCAGCTAGTTTTATCACCTAATTCTTCAGGGATTCAGAGCAGGAGCCACTCCTGAAGCCCCAGTGCTATGTGGGCGCCTTTATTAAAAGCATATGGGATAGCAGAGCCACCACTGCCTTTCCTCAGCACTTTGGCTCTTGAATTTCTGGGGGGTAAAAGCTATACCCTGCTGTGACCAAAAGACAAAATACAGCTCAACACCATCAGGTACAACCAGCTGGTATAGCATAACCCCTCGTCAGTAAACACCACAGTCCTGCTCAATTAAAAAAAAAAAACTTAGATCATTTAATCTGTTTTTATAAAATTCATTTATTCAAGAATATTTACCTTTTATGCTTAATCATTATCAAGGCAAAAATATGTGACTAATAATATCTGCTTAATTAAATGTTGTTACTTCTTTTTTAAATCTCAGAACTTAAATATACTGTTTTAGCAGCAGAGGCAGACTAATAAACCAGCAACTGGGATAATCTGATGATGGGCCTACATAATAACTCTCAGATGATTTAGATCTCTTGCCTTTGAAATATGCTTTTACTTATAGTTGTGATTTTAAAAATTATTGCTATCACGGTCAACAAATGAGTCATTCGACCAAAGTTAAAGAATTCAGGTACTTTTCTGGGTTTCAAGGGCACCAGAGTAAGACCATCATTACTTTCACAACAGTTATGTGGTTCCTACTAGCTCTTGCTGTGATAATACTATTAGTGTGCAAAACAAGGTAGCAAAGTGGTTTTTATATTAATATCAATGGTGCCTTACTAAAACAGGGGAATTTAGACAGACACATGCATGCAGTGAGAACGCTACGAGACAGAAAAGGCAGAGCTCATGGTCCTACAGGTCAAGGAAGGCCAAAGATGCCCAGTGAACTACCAGGAGGTAAGGGAGAGGCATGGAAGAGACTCCCTGGGATTATGCAGAAGGAACCCAGCCTGCTGATACCTTGATCTTAGACTTACAAGTCCTGTCTCAAACTGACAGGCAATAAATTTCTGTTAAGTCACCCTATCTGTGTACTTTGTGAGGCAGTTCTAGCAAGTTAATACAACCTCTGAAGCCCTTCTATTCAAAACTCAGTACCTATACACCACCTGCCATGTACAGTGCTGCTATTTAACCATTTCCTACAATTGTAAGTCTTCTCGAGGGAGCACACTTGGTACTTCCTTGGCCTTCTCCTAACACTAGTAGGGTGGCAGTTCCTATTGCATATACTAAAATAAGAATTCGTTGAATTCAACTGTCAGCAGATAGCGGCAGCAAATGTCATATGCAGGGTGGTGGCTGTTACCATTTCCACTTCTCCCTTGATACAGCATCAATCAGAACCCCAGATGAATCAGAGCTCGGCTGTCCTCAACAGCCAGCCCCCCACCCTCTTCTCCAGCAGAGAAGGGAACTGAATGCAGAACACTGGCCACTTAGAAGAACTGGACCTGCTAGAGATGTTTACAATAAATGAAAAGAAACGTATTTATGTACATAAATCTTTGTGGAAATAATAAGAAAAGGAACAATACCAAGAGATACAAGGAAATACAGTATTTTTCTTAATATTGCAGAGGCTTTGTGTTATTACTATTGTAAAGATACATACAAACAATGATAATGTTTTCTTGCATTTCTACTTTTCTGCAGGGCCAAAAAAATAGAACATATCAAAATATCCTTCACAGCATTATTTTTGAAACTGGAAACAATAAATGCTTAACAGTTGATGAGGTGGTTAAGGAAATGGTAGCAGAGCACTAGAAGGGACTGACTTCACAGCTGCTTAACATTACAAACAGATAATTACATAAATAAAAGCATACAGATACAAAAAAGTATACTTTAAAAACAAATTATAATAATATAAAATTCCAAGATTATTGAACATACCTTCTAACCTGAAATCTAATACTCCAGATCTAAGCATTTAAAATTTTAAAAACATTTTAAATTTTCTAGGCTATCCTGACTTACACATTTGCAACATTTTTTGTCTGTTTACTGCAAGTGCTGCCTATGTTACAATATAGTGTTCTAAATGTAAAAAAAAAAAAAAAAAATTGTGCTTTTCCAGGTAGCACTTAAAACCTTCAGTCAAAAAGACAAAAAGAATTTAAATCTATTGTAGTTTTACTATTCATTAAAATTTCTTGAAATAAAGGTTTTTATTTTTCCATAAAGATTTTTCCATGAGCACAATGAGGAAAAAAAAATCATATGCCATGCTCCAAATAACATGCCCTATCCCTGGGATAGTAGCATTTTAAACTAGTGAATGAAACACATCTTTTTGCATTAAAAATTTTAGTACTGTATTAGAAACAGAAATTGAACAAATACGATGCAAATGCTTTCTACATCATTTATTATATATTCATTAAACTATAAGATGAGTAAGGAACACAAAATCCTGGGGAGAGGAAACTCTCAGTTCTATATAAGCTGGTCCCTGCTTCAAACTATAAGAAATTTTAAGATAATTTCTACTCCAGTATAAGAATACTTTCTCTAAACAAATCAAACATTTTTGTTTACCCTACACAAAAATAATTTTAAGGCCAGTGATAAAGCTCAGTGGTGCAGTGCCTGCCTGGCAAGTGTGAGGTCCAGAGTTCGATTACCGGTACACCCCACCCTTCAAAAAAAAAAATGTATTACAGGCATGTGATAGTAATATCCATCTGTGTTTATGTTGCATGACTATCTAGGAAGACCTAATTTTACACCCTTAAATGCTTTATACATTCTTTTTAAATTTATATTGGTACATGCTTGTAGTACATAATGATTATATGCCTCATGGGGAGTTGGCACATACACATAACACCTCCTAGATCTTTTTTAATCTCTTTTTTCCTTCTATCTCTAGGTCCCCGTCCCTTCTGCAAAAGCTCTATTTCCCTATTTCCTACTACCTATTCTTTATTTTGCCCTTTATTTAAGATTGTGAGTTTCTCATAAGAAAGAAATCCTGAAACATTTAAACTTGTGTATCTGCTTTATTTTATTTAACATTATGGTCTCAAGCTGCATCCGTTTTCCTACAAGTGACTTAAATTATCTTTCTTACGGAAGAGTAGTACTCCACTGTTACGCTTGTGTCTAGTGTCTCCCCCAAAGTCTGATGCAGTCTTAGGTGGGGCTTTTTCAAAGAGGGCTGGATCTAGAATGTGTGATGTTGTGATTAAGGGTGTGATTACTAAACCAAACTGACTGATTTGGCACCATCCTAAATCCAGTAGTCTAGAAAGAATATAAAGGGGGCACAAAGAAGCTGCTAAGGTTGCTTGGACTTGCTCCTTCACTACTTTGCTGCTTTGCTGTCTTCTGCCTACCATGAACTGTTTCGCCTCTGTGATGTCTATCTGCCATGCCACCCTGCCTTGGAGCCGGTCAATTATGGATTGAAATCTCTACTAACTGTGAGCCAAAATACACCTGTCTCCCTTTAACTTTGCATGTCATGTATTTTGTCTCAGCAAAGAGAAAAATAACTAAGACATCCACTGTGTATAAATGCCACATTTTCTTTACCTATTCACCTATTAATGGACATACAGGTTGCTCCCAACTTTTAGCTATAATGAGTTGTATAGTTATGAACATGGGTATGCACATATCACTATAATATGCTGTCTTTAACTTTTTCAGGAAGACACTGTACCTAAAAGGGAAATAGCTGGATCAAATAGAAATTCTATTTTCAGTTTTTCGAAGGATCGCCACACTGATTTCCATAGTGGTTGCACTAGTCTATATTTCCATCAATAATGTATACTGGTTCTTTCTCCTAGCAGTCTTGCTAGTACTTTTTATTATTTGATTTCTTGATGAGAATCATACTTTCTGGAGGAAGGTGAAATCTCGATGTTGTTTTAATTTGCAATTCCTAATAGCCAGAGATGTTAAACATTGTTTTATGTATTTATTGGCCATTTATACTTCTTCTGAGAAAAGTCTACATGTTTTCAGTTGCTCATTTTTTGATTCTTTTATCTAGGGAGCTCTAGTTTTTTTTGAGTTCTTTATAAATCTCAGATACTAGGTCTCTGTCCAAGGAAGAGTTGACAATTGTGCTATTCTAGCTGATCATACTAGATTTGTCAGTTCTATTTGGACACTGTCCTTTACACATTTAATTCTAATCTAATTTTTCCTAATGCACTATTGTATTGCCATATTGCCTCTGCTTTTCTACAAAGTTGTCAAACCATCCATCCTCAAATCCAGGGCTACAGATCGTCCATACCAATGTTTTCCAGTATGAGATGTGTGTAGTAGCCTGCTCATCCTACATAGTACTCACAAAATTCATTACTACTGAGTTACATGGAAAATCTTCTCAATAGTTTTTCCTTCTGAGTACAATGGTACCTGGGTTCATGAATGCTTTTGTTTGCAAACAAGTTGGTTTGCAAACAAAAGCATTTGGCAAAATTTGTTTTAGTTTGCAAACTGCATTGAGTGACAAACATGACCACAGCCATCTTTTGCACACAAACAGAAATACAAATACAGTCATTTTTTTCCAAAATCACAAAACAAATTAAGATTGTGAACTGAGGTACCACTGTATTTATTTTCATGTATATTCCTGATACTAAGTGGTGATATAATCATTGATGACAGTGGTAAATACTTTCTTTTAAAAGGCATTTACCTAATATCTTTCAAATAGGGAAAGAAGCCCATTTAAGTGAAAAAAGGAAGTAAGTAGTAAAATATAATACTCACAAAAGTAATGGTATTGTGAATTTCTAAGGTTTATAAATCTTTGATGCCATGTGCATTTCCAAATTATCTGCACAGCTAGCAAATTGCACTAAATATTGCAGGGTTTTTCTTATATGAGAAACCCAAAATATAAATACAGAGCAAAATAAAAGATAATAGCAAGTAAGGAGATCTTTTGCAAATGGGAAGGGGAACAAGAGAATGAGGAAGACGAAAAAAGAGATAGAAAAAGATGGGATAAATAAGAATTGAAGAGAAAAAATGGAAATAGAGCTTTAGTAAATGCAATGGGGACCAAGAGGTAGAAGTAGCAGGGAAGAATAAGAGGGGTAGGGAAGGAAAAAAAACCTAAGATTTGTTATGTCCATGTACTAACTCCCCACAATAAATGCCATCACTATGTACTGCAACCACGAACTAGTAAAAACAATTTAGAGACCTTGATATTTCATTCTAAAAAGTTAAGTCCATGGAATAGTCTTAAAACCTCTCAAGAGGAAAATGGTATAACCTATTGAACCACAATGTTTATTTGTATTTTTCTATGAAACCAAATACATCAAATACAACAAAACTCGGATCTAGTTCTAGGGAAAAACCAGTAGGTATATTTAAGCTATTTCAATTTTTCACAAGCTAATGGACATAAAGAATACAACCTGCCTTCAAAGAAGAAACCCATACGTATGAGTCCGAAACAGTAGGCCTTACCAGAGGCTGCTGGGGCTGCATTGCTTGGAGACCAAGGGTCTGATTCTGGGGTTGTGAGGACGGCTGGGGCTGGGGAGGCTGCTGAGACTGTGGGGCTGGCTGTGGCTGCTGCATCTGCAAAAGAAGAAAAAAGATTATATGTTAAAGGGAAGGGGTTAATATCACCTTGGAATTTCTTTCTCCCATATCTTTTATCTAATTCACTGCAGCAAAAATGTGTCATTTTAATGATAGGGCTGCTTTCTAAGAAATGTGTCATTAGGTGATTCTGTCAGTGTCTGATCATCATACTGTGCACTTACACAAACCTAGATGATATGGTCTACTATACGCCCAGGCTACATCGTTTCTGTGTGAGTGCACATGCCTGTGTGTGCAAGAATGTATGCCAAAATAACATGAGATTAAGTTAAGCACAAGAGAAATACAAGATGTATACATCTGCTGCTGATGAAACACAGCAAGCTGTTTTAAATAAACATTTTTAAAAGCAAAAGGAGTGCACGCTAATATAATCATAGAAAGTATAGTAAGGAAATGCATCAACTAGAAACAGTTATATATGACCATTTCAACTACACTATTGTGTACTGAACATAGTTGTACATATTATACTTTTGTATGACTGGCAGTGCAGTAGGTTGATTTGCATCACATTTTTGTGCTGTGTTGATAATAATGAAAGCTATGATCTCGCTAGAGTATAGACATTTTTGAACACCATTATAATCTCATAAGACCACATGCTATATGCAATCAGTCACTGACCAAAACATCACTCTGTGGTTCCTGACTATGTACCTGCCTCTTCCATTTTTACATTGCCAAGCCTCCTTCACCCTGTAAAAACGAGATCTAAGTCTGTTTTTCCAGGAAGCCTGCTCAGGTCACTCCAACACCAAGCCTCTTCCTCTAAGGTCAGTATTCACCATCTACATCATCTTACACCATCTGGGGACATCTTGTGTAAGTACTGTTTTAATTTCCTTCACATATCATTTGACCTTCCACATGTACAGTACCTGTCATATCAGGTTAGATGAGCACTGCTCAGTAGTTATTTTATTCTTTGTGACATTTGGAGGTACCTCTTAGGAATTAACTTTTATTCTTTGAAGAAAGATATAGATTAGCTTCTGTGAGAAGCTTTGGCATAAATTATCAGCATAAAACTAGAAATACTGTCAAAGATAAAGCTGGATCAAATACACAGCCCTTGGAAAATGCTCCCAAGTCACAGAAAAAACAGACTAAATATTCACCAGGTGGGACACAGACAACAGAAAAGTATAAATCAACTTTAAAGGCAATTGGGCTGGGTGTGGTATTGCATGCCTGTAATCCCAGCACTCCAAAGGCTGAGGCAAGACGATCACAGTGAGTTCAAGGTCAGCCTGGGCTACAAAGTGAGTCTAGACCAGTCTGAACTACACAGTGAGACCCTTCCTCCATACAAGTACTTCGTGATTGAGATATCAACCCAAGATATTTTTCATTTTCATATTTTTCCAACTTGGTTCACATAATATCCCCTAAATTATGTCTTCTTTAGAGCAAGGCACTAAGTAGCTACTACTAAACAGCATTTCTGACAGTTCATGCATATGGGTTCCTGTCAGAAATCTGGATAGGGTCACTCCCACATGAGTAATAAAAGCTGAACCAGAAACACATTATTGCAATTTGACACCAACTGTCCATTTGGTTCTCTGCAAACTCATCCAAGGAAGATGAATCCAGCTTGATTATCACATACTTTTTTCTTTATGGAGGCAGCCAAACATCAAAAGGGATTAAGTATAACTTAGACACAGGAACAAATCACTTTTTCATATCTCCAAAAAATCTACTGCTGATAAGAAAAATTACCAAAAGGTCATACTATGCTAATAGGGGTAAAAATAAATATTACTTAATGAAGAGAGATTTTCCTTATTTATATCTTTGAAAAAAAAACACTGTAAGGTAAATAATGTAGTAACTTTCCTTAGTGATTGGAAATGAGAGCTTTTGAAATTAAGGGAAATACAAATAGTAGTCCTAAAAAAATTCAGAAACACAAATCCTCAGATGTTGGAAAACATGACTTAAGAAAACACCACTATTGATGGTCATATTAATGAAAATATTAATAGTAATATTACCAAAGTAAAACTTTACTTAGATTTTCATATTTGAGCACTGCTACACATTTAAGACATAGGCATTAAATTATTTCCATTTTATTGATGATAAAAGTGAAGAATAGAGTTTTTACCATCTTGGAAAGGACTTCTGAACAATGAATGAGATTGGCCACACTTCCAGAAACCAATTACTATCCATTATCAGTGTAGTGATGCAACTTTGAAAATGTTTTATCAAGTCAAAAATTAGGAGGCAACTAATGGTATCTTACAACTCATGGCATCATGTGAATCTCAGTTCTACAAAGGACTTATGTTGGCTTCTGCTTATCACATAGCGATACTTTCGACCACAATTTTGGAGATCATGCTAGATTCACACCTCAGAATCACTTGAGTTTATGGTCCCAACTTCCTTTTCCTCAAGGCTGAGACACTCAAACCCCTTTGCTATTTCTTCCCACAGGACAAGTTTCATCCCCACTGATCTCATACCCAGGGCATAGTTCATAGGTACCCAAGCTCCACTAGATTCCTCCTTTTATTTATTCATTCTTATTATGATTATTTTTGGTTGCAATTTTGGTGATTGAACTCAGGGCCTTCTCACTGGGCAACAACCCCAGAACTTTTTATTATTTTTATTTTGAGACAAGGTCCTGCCCAGACTAGGTTCAAAGTTGCTATTCTTTCTTTGTAGTACATAAAATAAGATCTTATTTCAAGTTGGGATCCTGATAAGATTAGAGGTCAGCTTACCGTCTCACCAGGAAATCATTACCCAATAATATAGGGCAAGTTTATGAATTACAAATATGAAGCTGAACTATTAGTAATGAAAACAAATGGCATGGGTCACATAACTGTTTATATTTCTTAAATGAGGAAATCAGAGGTAAAACTATGTTAACAGGAAGAAGTCTTTAAGATTCTCAAGTATTTACATCAAATAAGCAAATGATAGTTCTCTGGGTTCTAAGAGAGATAAGAAATATACCTTTGAATTATCCTACGTTCCTCCAATTTCACTGTCAAATCACATCAAACTTTTTCGGATTACAGACTTCTAGGAAACTGGTAAGAGCCCTGGAAGTTCAGGAGTTTTTGGTCTGCATGCATGTTTCAGGTATATGAAATGCTCCATTCAAATTGCAGGCACCTGGTTAAATAGTATCTGACAAAACTGAGACGTACTGGTAAAAAAAGGTGCCCATGTGACTCCCTGAATTTTTGAAAGAGGAAGGAGGCTCTGCAAAATATTCCCTCCTGCTCATGACCTGGCAGATGTACAGATAAAGGAGAACTTTTGCTAAGTTTGAACAAAGTTGTAACAGTTCAGCTACTAGTGTTGCACACACAGGACTCCTTGGAACTAGGGAATTAAAATCTAACGGATCTTTGATTTTGTGAGACTGCTATACCTCTGCAGTGTTTGAAGGGTGACCCACCACCCTCATATCCTCGGTCCTACCTGGAGGAGTCTCTGCTGCTGTCTGGCTTGTGGCTGTCTGGGCCTCATGGGGTCCTGAGGCAGGGGCACAGAGGGGAGGCTTGGATGTGCAGAAGTCAGAACGGCATCGATTCCCCCGGCCACCAGAGGGCTCTGCTGTAAAGCCTGATGGTTCATTCTGGCAAACAATAAGGCAACCTGTTTTTAGGCATATATATACTATCAAAGTTTTAATCAACACATTACATATATCCACAATGAAAATATCAGTGTTCAATAATTACTTGCACAGTTCAAATGGGGAAAAGACCAGGAGTAAAATAAGAGATGCAACAACATGACAAAAAGGACAGTAAGCACATTACTGTAAATTGCATATAATATTTAAAAATTAAATGACTTTTAATAATAAGTGACATCAACTGAACATGTACCTTGGATCAAGCACTGTGCTAAAGGTCTGTATTATTCATTTCATTTACAGCCCTCTGAAGTTTTGTTATCCTCACTTTAAAAATGAGAGGACAGAGACAAAGAAGTAATTTAGGACTACCCAAAAAGCACGTAGGTGGGATTTGATCCCAGTCTTTGAGCTATGAAGTTTAAACTCTTGGGCTATGCTATGCAGCAACTTATAAAAATAGTATATATAGTGCATGTTTTCCAAAATAATTGATTTTCCCTAACTCTCCAGTGACTACCTGGAATGTGACACGCAGCCACTGATGGTACCATGCGGCTGTCCACTATGCTACAAAAGTCTGCGTGGCACTTAATCATTCAAGGTAACGCTGTCTAATACTTTATCCTATGATGACTAAGCAGGTTTCTGCTTCTGCTTTCCAAGACGATAGCCACTAGCCATCAGGACCAGTTACATAATTTTTAGGTATAGGTGCGAAACAAAAATGCAGGGCTCTCTCATCAAGTATCAGTAAGAATATCAAGAAATAACAGAACATTAAGCCAACAGTGGGGCCCGTATAAACACAGAGCCATGTGTGACTGTACAAGCTGTACTTTCAAATCTGGCCCTGCTGTCTACATTTGGCTACTAAACACTTGAAATGTGAATAGGATAATGGAGAAACTAAGGTTTAATACAATTTCATCAGTCTAAATTTAAATAGCCACATGTGGATTGTAGCTACCATAATGGGCAGCACAGTTATACCCTATATCTAAGGAATTGGGAACCAAAAAGAGTTTATTACAATCCAGTTTTACCATGCATCCCAAAAGAGAAAAAGGTAAAAACTATGTTTCAGTAAAATTTTTATGAGTATCACGCACAATGAGTATTGAAATTACAAATATTATGGCACTTATCTACAAATTCTAAGAAGGCATTGATAAACATCAATAGTTTTTCTCTTAGATGGTTTAGTTAAAAGAAGAAAAGATTAAGAATTCATATACTAATATCATCTAAAAGTATTATGCCCATACCATGGAAGAAGTGTGTCAAAACTACAGGATCCTTAAATAAAACAAGTAAGATGAGACATTTGTTTTTTGAACCTTTTCCAGCATTCTACTGAAAATAAGATGCCAGGACATAAAGTATATGAAAATATACAAGATCACAGAAATCACTGTAATATACCATGCCTAGAAGAAGTATAACAATGCGTCAGAATGTGAGGTTTCCCTATGGCAATCATTATTTCATAGTAGGGTATCACCTCTGAGAACTAGTCAAGGGCTGCAGGTATGGTGAGGCCTGCTGCTGCACATAGCCACTTGGCTGCTGCTGAATCTGTCTGAGTCTTTCCATTAGCGCAGGGCTGGAATGTGCAGTCGGGTAGACCCTGGAGTTGTAGCTGGGCGACAGGACCACACCACCAGCCTGTTGCTGTGCTGTTTGTTGTAAAGGCATCTGTGTTCCATACATTGTATAACCCTGGGGCATGGTCTGCAGAGAAGCGCAAGGGAAAAAGTCAGTGCTCTATTTCACCACCTAGATTTCTCATCACTAACATACACAGGGCAGACACAAACACAAGAGGACCTCCCTGAAATTTTTCAAAGACCCTTATGACTCAAAATATACAAAAGACTTCTGTACTAAAGGCAAGGCAGTCTAGCAAGGAAGCTATAGAAAGGATTGGTTGTAAAGTGAGTCACCAGAAATTTCAATTAAAAAATAAATGAATTTTCATTTGGTTAAATTGGTTTTTAAGATCAGCTGCTTATTTTGAGGAAAGGGAATGGTACGTTTCTTTAGAGAAATTATTAATATGCATATGACATCTCAAACATCATTAATATCATTTCCAAAATTACCCAAAACGGTACCCATGCTCAATGTAAATTAAAATGAGGTATACTTTCCCAATATGTGACTACACCTTTGGGTCCAATGGATGTGTCAGTAGTTACTAATCAGTTACCAACAAAACAAAACAACACAACTATTAATAACAGGAGGGATGCTATTAATAGGAGGAACTATTAACAGCAGAACAACTGATGACTGTTCAATACTCTCTGGACTTGCTTAGACCACTGCTCCTCTCAGTACTCTACCAATAACAATTGGAACACTTACTTTTCTAATCAATATTAATATAAAACTACCATACCTATTTCTCTAAAGCTTGACTCCTCGTGTAAAAAACAATCTGAGGTTTTTTGGATCATAAGATACAATTTACGGAACAGAATGCTGATTAAAGTAGAGCACTACTGAAACCTCAAAGCACTATATCTTAAGGTCATTTTATACTGCTGACTCGGAAGACAGAGTAAATACAATGAAATGCCATCAGGCAGCACGAATGGATCCAGACTGAAGGGCTCAGTGCCTGGAGACCAAACATGATTTAATTTTAGCTGTGTATCCCAAATGAACTGCCAGCCCCATAGGAGTCTTGCCAACAACGCAGAGCTCCTGATTCTGAGAGGAATAGGTTAAGAGTACATGGATATAGAAATGACAAAATTGGAAGTAGCTGAAGATTATATATTAAGGCAAGTATTATATTAAGGCAAGTATGTCACCTGTTGAGAATCACCTGTGTATATGACGTTATGGTAATTCTACAAGTTGTCTTAAATCTTCACATCCTTCACCTTATTTTACAGATAAGAAAACCAAACCTAACCCTAACATATAATATGCAAAATGTCACAGGACTAGTGAGTTACCATAAACCACTTTGAGGTCTTATTCCAAGGCCTTGTTATTCTACCATAATTTCTCATCAAAGTTATCTTTGACCATGACAGTTCCAGTCATGAATTACACCATTATCTATCATAACGTAAGTACTGCTAAGACTGTTAAACATTTCAATATCTGTCATTATTAATATAGTTCAAAATTATTTACATTTTTAATTCAAAGATTTTCTAAAATATTTGATGCTCTTTTATCAATCCTGAGACTTGTTAAACAATTACTGCTTAACAATTAGAATCTATAAGGAGAAGTAAGGAAACTCTAGATCCAATAGGGAGTTGATATGTGGTTTACTGGTTTTCCTACTTCAAACAAAGAGCTTTGAAAAATCCAGCACCAGCTAGGAAGCAAATGTGGTACCTGTGCTTGCTGAAGCCCTGGATACTGGGGGAGTTGAGGGGAGGGACGTGCTTGTGCAGCAAAGAGAGTAGCTTGGTCTCCTGGCTGGCCCTGCAAAACAAAGTCAAGGAAAACTCTTGGTCATTACAGTAAGTGTCTGAGTTGAGTTTTTGGTCAATGATCCAAATAGCGTAAGACATCAAGTTTCACTATGTGAATACAGAACTCACAAACTTTCAACTGCACTAAATGCTAGTTCTCATCAATTTCTTTTGTGTGTACAGGGTGTTTTTCTTCTTAGAAGACTACGGATACTCCCAAAGATAACATAGACATAAATAGAAGCCTAAGTTACCAATGGTCTGCACAGCAGAGAGGCTCTCTGATACCTTTCCAATACATTGCAGAGTAGAAATCCCCCTCTGGTGAAGAAGACATGATTCTCTATGTGTGAAATTTAGAACAACAACACTGTACCCACCCGGGTCTATAAAGGGAAAAAACTGGTATATGCCAATGGTATATAAAAATTTCATGACTTTTTAATGAAGTTTCTTCACAGTCATCTAAAAATTGCCTATTTAGGCATGTACTCAAGGGAAAAATTTGGTACCTACCATGACACTAATAATCAATTAGATCAGTGGTGGCAAACCTATAGCATGCATGCCGCAGCTGGCTGGTTACTCATTATTATTGAAAGCTTGAAAAAGTTCACCATCACTGAATTAGACTATAGTCAATAAAAAGACTATAAGTCAATAGCAAATAAAATTCTAACCAAGTACATGTAAAATAACACCAATTACTATCTCCTCATCAGTCTTAATTTAATACACGTCTTAACCTTAGGTAAATAAATGTACTGGTAAAAACAGTGATATGCAGTTTTTGTTTAGATGGTGTAAGTTACGTTAAGGAAGCCTACAGCAATAATCATAGTAAGAAACCTAGCTTCCTACCATCCCTAGGTTTTTGTAGAATTTACAAATTGTCAAGTTTTATTATAGAACAATTTTACTACTGTCTTACAACAGATGTTATTTTAAAATCTGTGAAATTACAGTTAGATAAAAACATTTTAATATGTTTGGAAAGTAGTATAGATATTTTGAGCAAGGATAAAGGGAGAAACACTAGCTTAAGAGGGAGAACATCAACATTATTAACAATGCAATGTGTGTCTGTGTGTGGGCTTTTTATTCTCATTTTCTTAAAGGAGTTCTCTAGGGAAGAAGAGCCTTCCCCACGTTCTTCAGACAGGACACGTGAGCTCAGAAAGCCTCGGCAGTGACACAAGCTCACCCAGTTAGACTGCAGAGCCACGAACTAAACTCCAGTGAGTCTCCCTCCACAGCCTAGGGCTCCTTCTTTTAAGAAGAGATGCCCCATATGTAACATTAAAGATGAAAATATTTTAAGTACTCACGGGGTACTTAGTCTTTAAAGACTTACAGCCTCTTAAAATCACCCCAATAAGAAACCTAAAAGAGAGCCTCTGTTAAGACTTGTTAATGAGATACTGCAACCTAATGTATAAAACACATAAAGTTACTAGAGGTCATTGATAGACTGCAGCCTCTCTGAAGGTGATTATTTATAGATAAGTAAAACACAAAGTTCTAAGTGTACCTACTCTGGTATCTGTTCATGACAGCTTCAACAACAGTCTAAATTTCCAATGTAGGGTTACGTGAAGATATACTCATTAATCTGTTAAATACAACTATTTCTCTAGGTGACTGGGTCTAAGAAAAATATCCCAAGTTCATTGTGTAGTCATGGGAATATCTAAATACTATTCTGCTCAAAGTATTCCAGTGGTTTTCAATCATTCAAAAAATGAGGCCATGGAAACATTAAATCAACCATATCTTTAAGTATCACTCTTTAAATCAATTCTCCTTGACATTAACTCTACATAAGGTCCCTGAAATAAATTTTTGTGCTTTGTGGGGGCAAATACATGAATATGATCATTTTTACACAACAGAAGAAAACTGGACTATTTCTACGTGCGTTAGAACATTGGGATCAATAGGCAATCATCAGTTGGTAAGCCTGTTTGGGCTTTGAGGGAAATGGGATGTAATCTGTAGGACAGCTGCAGGCAAATATATAAATCAGACCTCTCCTAACTCTACTCCCCCTTTGCTTACTAAAGAGCCTTGTGAAATGCACCAAAACTTACAGGGGTGGAGGTGATAAGATTCCTAGGAATAAGATGTATTTGTACTACTGGAACACTTTTATTGACAACACCTGAAATCATGGAAATTTAAGAAATACAAAGGAATTTTTGTCTACATAAAATATCGCAAAAACTAACATTCAAAGAAAGGGACTATAAAAGAAGCAAGGAGAAAGGAATAAAAAATCGAGATACAATTTTGACATGCTAAAATTCACCTTTAGATATTATGTGGATATATTATATTCCCTCCCCACTGTCAATTTTTTCTAACATTATTTAAGTACAGTAGGAAGTAATTGAGATGTGCTAATATTCACTCTGAGAAAATCACAAACATGTCAAGATGGTTAGCAAAAGCCTTGTCACCATGGGTTGTCCTGAAAGGAAAATACCCATATCTCTCCTGCAAGGCTGAAATAGATCCCTACTTTTGATTCTCCAGAATAATGCCAGGAACACATTATATCCAATTTTTAAAAACAATTCAACTTCTTGAGGAAAAAAATTAGTTATTTAATGCCTTTAAAAAGTGTACAACAAGGACCATATTGTGGAAATGAGTGAAAAAAAGCTAAGGACTGAGAGTTGGAGATTTTTTAATGTCAGTGGGCATGGTTTTGGCTGTGTTAATCCAAGAATATACTGCATAATGTATCGACCAAACTGGACAGGCCAGGGTGACATGCATAAAGTTAGATCATGCCCAGCAAATAGGGAATGTGATCACTTTGATTACCTGATATTTTTTGAAAACATTCTAAGCTTTAGATCTTTTCTTAATTTTGAGGAAGGGTCTTGCACAACTGTCTGTGTTGGCCTTGAGCTTTCAATTCTCCTGCCTCAGCTTTCTGAATAGATGGGAGTATAGGCATGGTCCACTGTTCTAGTTATTGCATTTTTTAAAATCAGTTCCTAGCACAGAGCCTACGTAGTAAATGCTCAGTAATTCAGAGATACAGAGGTAAACAGGGATTTATACTTCAACATAAATTACTTTACCAAGTGCTTTCCAATTGCTTTGTAGTTTCTAGCACCATCTTTTTTAAATGAAAACATTTAATGTTTAGCATCTATCGTTTTAATGATTTCTTCTTTCTGCATGCATTAATGTCTGGAAAATAACTCAATTTCTCTGTCTGTATGCTGCTTGAAACAATGAGAAGCAACACTAACTTCCTATTTTTACAAATGGAAAAAAGATAACACAGATAAGGCACTCCCTCTCCCACAGTACTGGGATCATTGGTGTGTGCTACCAGTCCTGGTTAGAGCTGGTTTTGATGGAGTCTTTGTGTCTAGCCAGGTTCCATATGACTTCAAGTGTATTAGTATGGGAGAATGTAAGACATCTGTGACCCTGCTGGAGCTCCTGTGGTTCAGTTACCTGGTTTATGCACATTAAAGGAATGATTTACAATCAAAGGGGTCATCCTAATGGTCAGACAAGCTGCTCTCTACTTTGCTACCTGAGTTAATTCCTACACGTATCATTTTCATGCATTTTGTACTAGGTTTGCCTCTAAAAACAAAATATAAACACTTTATATTTTTTAAAATTTTGCTTCCTAAAAACTCCTAAAGCAGTTGTGCTGTTCAGTATTGAGTCATCTTCTTAGCTTTCACAGAAAAATTCTTTCCTGTTGCTATATTTTAACTAAGACAGGAGAAGAGAGGTTGACTCAGAAGTCTTTGCAACATTTGAATTTATGCATTAAGTTTAAAATTTTTGATAAATCAACCTCAAACATCATTTTTACTTTTCAGAGTCTTGTTCTTATCTATATTAGTAACCATTCTCTCAGTTAACTGAGCACATATGAAAATCTATTTCTAAAAAGAACTGGTTATACTTTAAATTAACATTTATATGCACTATAAGCAGCAACATTTCACAAGGAGGCATTTTCTATAAATACATTCAATTTACTAGTAATTTTCTCTACGAATTCTTATTTAGTAACTTGCAATAGTTTTAAAGGCTGTAAAGAGATAAGTTGTATCTGGAAAACCACAGCCAGATTTTGTATCTGTTTCTGAAAACACTGATTTTGGAAAATTTATAAATAAAATATTCATACAATAAAAATCAGTAGGTAATATTTTATGAGTCGTAGTCTGAAATTTACTGAGTAGTGGTGCCCAAGACTAAACAACATATGGTATCAATGAAAAGGTATGGTCATCATGTCATACTAACTAGTTCTGATTGCAGACAACAGACTCAGAAAAAACTCTATAATTGTAAGAGGGTTGTTGATCACTTACATTTCATATTTTTATTAGGTTTCACATCAAATACAACTTTGTTGGGAATTGGTTAATACTAAATGCTAGAACATCCTGATCCATTCTAAAATAAACACATCTTAAACAATAGTGAATCTTTATACTTTGATAACACGTCTATAAATTATGAATGTAACAATTTGTTAAGAATATAGTCATTAAACTCAATGTGGGATAATGAATGTAACAACTGGTTAACTAAACATTCATTTAATTCTTAATGTGGGAGAATATTAAAAAATAAGAAATGTGAAAAGTACTGAAAATACATATTTCTACTAATTTGAGTGAATTTTATAAAATCAGAAAAGCTTTTGACTTTAAATATTTAATAAACAAAGTATTTTTTCCACAGGAATACTTTTTCAAACAAAAGTAAATGATTGATGCAATTTGCTTTCCTCTGAATGACATTATCATCTGAATAAATGCCCTTCAGCAAACATAAATTGTCATACATAAATTGTCATACTGGGTGGGTTTGTCTTTTTGGGACTGTGTTTCACTACACAGTTCAGGATAGCCTTGAACTCACTTTGTAGCCCAGGCTGGCCTTGAACTCACAGTAATTCTCCTGCCCCGGCCTCCCAAGTGCTGGGATTACAGGCATGCACTACCATGCCCAGTTTTTATTCAAAATATTTTTAAATTGTCATCTAATTCAAATTTTTAAATAAATAAAATCCTTACCTGCTCTCTAATATACCATATAATATCAAGAAAAATTGAATGTTTTCAGCTAAGTTTCTGAACTTCTCTCTACTGAGATAACTTTTGGAAAAACTGCCTATATAACAAGTATATCATAAGCAAAGTATTTTCAACGTTTGAATATGCAGTTAAGGATATTTTCATGAAAGTATAAATAATGTTACCCATTAAAATGGCAGTGAAACAAGGTGACTTACATTCACATCTGAGATGTGTGCTCTTTTTTATTCTAATGCTTCTTGGGTTTATGTTGTGAGTTGGCTACCTGATACAGAAACCTATAAGTAATTTAATGCAAAACATGCATTCTTAGCTAGCCCAGGCAAAGCAATAGAGGTGAAGTCTTATAACATGCATGCACAAGACCTATGCTCAAAAGAAAAAAAAAACCTTCTCCATACCGGAAAGGAAACAAAGAGATGATGTATTATGTTAAGAATCTGGGAATAACCAGTGAGTGGGATGTGATGAGAATGGTGTATTTTGTAACAACCACAGTTTTCATTACCTTGCATTGGCCTATAAATCAGCATGCCATGCATTCTTATAGTGATGAGGCAAATTACCATAGAGAAAGCAGGAGCTCAGAAATGAACTCCAAACTGGGACTGGGATGAAAGTGCACAAACTGGTCTATGCTCTCATGAATATGTATTGGTTTTTATACCATACACACATATAATGAAAATCATAAGGTGATCAAGGAGGAAAACTTTCAGAAAAAAATTCCATTACATTGAGTATGGTCAATGCATTCATAATTCTACATTATAGTCTCAAACATAAACCAAGTAACAGTGAAATGAATATAGTAACTATTACCAGTTATAAGAAGAAAAAATCACTTCTCATTCTGATGTTCAAATGATAATGCTGTAAGAGTTTACTTAAATAAAAAAAAAGAGGAAAAAAAGAAAAAGGAATGGCAGCAGGGGTGTTACCATTATGTTGTCAAAGTCTTCCAGAAGGGAGACAGCAGAGCTACAGAAGTCCTACAGAAAGGGGACAGCAAGAAAATGGCAGACAACACAGATAAGATTTTTTAGCCTAAAGATGTGAGAAGCCAAAATACACATGACATATTTCACTTTAAAACAATGTTTTAGGGAGCTAAGACCCAGGCCCTAGAGATTAATCTCTGTATCTACTAGGTCAGTATATTGATAAATAATATGATGATAATCATATAACACTATTCCTATTCTGTAATGGAATAGCCCAATTTGAAAGTTAGATGGTGATATAAAAGAAATAGGGAGGTATCAGAAACAGACCCTTGCTGTAACTGAGGACGACTGGGGGCCAGATTCCTTCAGAGCTAAAATTTCCTGGGAGCGCTCAGGAAATGTGGGTTACATTAAACAGACAAGACAGTAGGCAAACAAGTCAGTAGGTCGTATGTTGTTGGAGAACATAATTAGATAGCTCCATGCCCAATAAATGCAAGTGAGCATGGCACATTAGGCTAACCACATATTCAATCAACCACAGTGGACAACAAATATAAATTTATAGTGCCTCATGATTTACACATGCACGAGAAACATTACTTGAAAAAAGGAACTGAATACCTGAGGGGGAGAAAATGCTACTTCACAGGTAAATGATTCACATGTTTAAACATTTTCATAACTGAATTCTAAGGAATACAGTGACTGAAATAGTAAAAGTTTCCCTGAGCTCCCTAAGTTTAGAGACAGACATCAAGCCAAGGACTTTCAGAAAAAGTGTTTTACTACGATACAGGAGGAATTTTCTGAGCAAATAATACAAACAATTTTCACCATTTTTGATACAGGCACACAATTCACCAACTCTGCGTACATTGGTCTTAATTCCAACAGCCAGCCCCACATTAACAGTTCATTCCTACGCCACAATCTTCTGTCCTGTCTCATAACAACCAAGCCACATACACTATCCTCTAGTTCACAGTATTTGCCTAATCATAATTTCAGTCAACGAAATCAGTTGTTTCCTCATCATTTACATAAACACAGAAATAACAGGTATTAAGTAGTTTCTATCCAAGAAACAATAAGGCTTAGGACACAGCTACTAGTTCAGTGCCTTCCTTTCTTGAGTTCATTTTTGTCACTGAGTACATGTGTATATCCCTAAGTAAATGCATCAAAAGTAATTACCAAAACTCAAGATTTCTTCCAACAAGATTACTTTGTATACCTTTAAAAAATAAGAATATTACTTGAAATATGCTCAATTCATATGTTCTGGAAATTTATATGAGGGAAAGCCTAAATAAAAAATAAAGTAATAAAAGATACTTAAAAATCACAAGTAATCAATTGCAAATATCACAATACAATTTTACCTGCTCTGATTGGGAAAAAGGAGGTCTAACAATATCAAGGATTGATGAGGATGTACAGAAAGGGAAATGTTCATTATTAATAAAGGGATCAACACTATTTTGGAAATAAAGACAGCATTTTTTACTTATACTTTTTTACTTCCATGTGTGGAGAAGAAATGTACAAGAATGTTTACTATTACATTGTTAACAGTGAGAAAAAAACTGGAAATAACTTAAATGGCCATCAATAAGAGGATGGATAGACAACATGTTAATATCCATAATGAAATGGCATCCAACAAAGCAAACAAATGAATAAAACAATGTATAACAAAGTGAATACAAGTCAAAACTCAGCCACATGCGTTTCAATAGAAAATACATGTGTAGTACCATTGTTAGTTTTAAATATGTAATATTGTATAATGTTCATGCTAACAGATGCAAAAATAAGTCGTAAAAATATAAAAACATGAAGAACGATACTGCACTCATAGCAGTGACTGCTTCTTTATAGGAAGGAAGGGAAATGAAAGGAAATATAACAATCGTCATTCATATGTGTGATCTTTTTACAACATGATCTACTGCAAATAGGCAGAACATTAGTATTTAATAAAATTAGATGGCGATAACTACATTCATGTTTATTTTATAGAAACTCATCTATATTCTTAAAATATGTCACTGAAGAGTGAGTGGGAGGGAAAGAGGAAAAGAAAGAAAGGTAACATAATCCAAATTGGTAAAATATCTTTAGGGTATGAGATCAGTCACTGAACCAAGGCTGTTAGCTCAACTTAAATATGCCTCATCAACTGAAAAAGGCATATTTTAATGAAGTCACAGGTACACTTTTGCCAACAAGCTACCAATTCCGGGAAGTTCTCACCCAATAGTCCTTCCTTCCTTTAATTACCTAATTGCTTCATTTGAATACACAAATGACGAGACCTGCTCCATAGTTGATAACCTAACCTGCTTACAAGTTACTACTAGCTATAATGGGGCATTTTTGCCATCTACCAGAAATCTCTTCACTTTCATGAAAATCTTCATGGTTCATAATCGGTAGCTTATACCCAACTGCATTCTTCCACAGTTGTCTCAATCAATTAGAACTAGACTCTAACTTTTTTTTCTATCTTCTTTCGGATTCTTAAAATACATGGTCTGACACTAATTACTACAAACAATAGCAAAATAGTTTCATGCACTGAGAGAGAGAAATTAAGATAAAACACCACCACCAATCAAAGTGTAAAATAAAGCTCCTTTCTCCTGCATCCAAACTTAAGATTCTTTCTGAAAGCCCTTTCCTTAGACGATTGATACTGTAGAGATAGAGCAAAAAGTGTCAGCTCTCAGAAGAAATGCATAGGAAAAGGATGACTAGAAAAATAATGCAAGCAATGCTTTGTATTATTAAAACCAATATTGTATGTTTTATCATAGTTCTCATAGAATATACAAAAACTAAAATACCATGATACTTTCCACACTGAAATTGGAATGTGTCTCTCTAAAGTTTGTATCACTAAATTTAAACAATAAAAATATACTCTAAGAAACCAAAAGGTCTCCTAGAAGAACTAAAAAATACACATTTTTATGAATCTGGTGTACTACTGCCACTGAGTAAATGATTACTAAGTCAATCTTATTAGAGACAATTAACCAAATTATGCAACAAACCATCTGAAATGCACTTATTCTCTTTTAAAGCTTACTCTTCAAAGATTACTTTTAAATAAGAAAACTATGAATATAATACAGAACATATAAGACAGCAACGTAAGTATAGCAGCTAACATTTTTGAGCACTTACTATGAGCCAGTCACTGTTCTGTGGGCTGCCACATGTATTAATCATTAGTTTCACAACCATCTTGTCAAACTATATCAGTTCCCTTTCATAGATGAGGCTCTGAGGCACACAGAGATAATGCAACAAATCTACTGAATCTCTTCTGAACAACAGACAGTGAGTAAGGAATGGAGGTAGGTCATTCTTTGGGCATGTCTATAGATACTAAGGCTGTGAAAAAAACAGACTCAATTACAATTTGACTAGACACTAAAACAATATCTTCCATCATCCTGGGGGAATAGAAGATGGTCCATACCAGAAAATTCCAAGTCTAACTCAAATTCATGGTCTCTGCAGTGGAACTAGAGGGTTATTTTACAGTGCTGTGCTAGTTTTCATTGTGTATTGGCAAAAGCTAGCTGGTTTCTGCATATGCTAACTTTTCAGGAAGAGTAAAAGGACTACTACAACATAAATTCAGGAATTTACATCACCTGTGCTGCATTTAGGTTTTTAAGACAACCATAGCAGAGATTGCTGCAGGGATGAATCCTTTGGAAACACCCAGGGCGACAGCTGAGTGTGTGAATAAAAATGATGTTGCTCAGGACTCAGACTACAAGGAAGTCCTAGGCTTCTTAAAATAACTCTCATTTGATAAACACGTCATAGGTTTGTATTCCATGCTTAGTAGATGAAAGGATGATACAGTGTACAAGATATTGAAAAGCCTAATGCTTGACCTCAAAAGAAAAACAGGTTACTGAAAAACTGCCTTTGGAAACAGCCACACCCAAGATCTGGAGAAATTAATCAGGCTGTAAAAGAGCTGTTGAAATTTCACAATCAATTATGAAGATTAAGAATAGTGGAAATTTTAAAATATGCTTGCTACATTACAGGAAATAGGTTTCTGGAATAATGCAATCACTAAAAACAAGGAGAAAAACAATATGTAATTTTCTCTACAAGAAGTCAAAAACTGGGACTTTTTATTGCAACAGAAATTCAACTCACTTGTTGTATTTAACTTCGGAAACACTACTTCCAAAATTAGACTCAATGTTTCTGTATTGCTTCTTATCATAAAATGGTCAGTACTCAGAAAAGCAACTAACTGTGCCTAACATCATATACTATAACAATTTAGCAATATTACTCATGTTACATATATTTCTGCCTTTACTTTAGATATGGATTATTATGAGGAGAATTTTTCCTGCCATTATATCATTTTCAGCTGGATTCCATGTATATTAATAGCTTGTACATGACCCACTAAGAGAGAGGAAAGGCACTATATTTCCATAGAAACTCCTAAATGCAGACAACATAGCACATGGCACATGTAAACCTTGCTTACTCTTACAGATTGCTGCCCCCATGAATACATGAAGTTAAAATAAAGTCTTCCTCAGTTATTCAATACTTGAAGAATTATGACAGAGTAAAAGGCATGTTGTTTGAGAAAGCGCTTGAAACTTACAGGTGAGTTTCGTTGTTAAAGAAACATGTCAAGGGAAAAGGGAAACTACTGTACAGCAATTATTGTTCTTGAAGCTGCGAAGCTGACAATGTACTGCTTCTTAACGTTTATGACTATAAAGTTTAAAAAAACTTCTTGAAAATTCCAACATTATGACAGAGTTGGTACAAAAGAATAAATAAGAAGCTGGATATGCAGGCACATGCCTGTAATCTCAGCACTGTGGTAGGCTGAGGAGGCAAATTCGAGTCCCAGTCTGAGCAATTTAGCCAGGTTCTATCCCAAAATTTAAAAAAAAAAAAAAAGGTGTGGGAGGGCTGGTGGTGTAGCTCCATATAAAGGCTCTGGGTTCAATACCAAGTATTGGAAAAAAAAAAAAAAAAAAAGAACCAGTAAGAAAAAGACTGGACTATCTCTTATTTCCATTAGTATAATCAGTATAATTCTAGTGGTACAGAAGAATATAGTGTGGTACACTAAATGCCTCAAAGATATGAGAATAGTGGCATCAGCCAAGTACACTTTGGGTCATAAACCTGTTTTCTTCAAACATGCACAAACATCCTGGACTACAGGTAGATTACTATATCATATTCCTTGGAAAATTTTTTGTTTTAAGTGAAATTGTCTGCCATGGTTACTAAGAAATGAACCTTTTGAGGGCAGGCATACTGGCCTGCAAATGGCCCAGTGCACTTTTCCCTGGCCTTAGAATCACCTATAGTAATTCAAATCCGAATTCAGCAATAACAGTTTGAAAGTGGGCTATAGATAGTGGAAATTACACAGTGTGATAAAAAGGCAAATATGAAAAACTAAAAAAGGTAAATTTTATTTAGGCTTTATTACCTTAAAAGCAGTTGAATTTTTTCTAATACAATGGTTTATCAACTTCTAGTAAATGCTTTTATCTCAATGAAGATTTAAAGCAATTCCATAACTATGTTTACTCATTCCCAATAGAATTAAAAACGAAACGATGCTTTAAATAGCTCCAAAAATGTTGCTTATAGCAGCAAAATCAGTAAGTTTTAAATATTTTGTTATTATATTTTAGAAGCAGATTAGGCATCTTATCTGACACCCAGGGAGCTAAAGCAATCACTAGCAGTTGAGACAGACAAGCATGCAGTCACTGCTGTTTACATCTTCACGTAGTTTGGCTACTTTCTTCTCTCTTGTCCTTCTCATAATTCAGGTTAAAAAGAACTATTTTTAAGAATGAATGACTAATCTCTCTACTTCAATTCCCCCAAATCCATGTCTCAAATGCAAAACTGCCATGAGTTACACAATAGAGATACTTAGAAAGTTTATCCAAAAGACAAAGAAAAAATTTAAAAGCATTCACATTATCAAAGTCTTAGTTTTTCTTAAGCAGAACACAAATCCAGATCAGCTACTCCATTTGAGGATTGCAAAGGTACCTAATTCATCTTAGAGTTCTCATGGGGTCTGAGATAACTAATATATTTAAAACATTTAGAAATGTTCTGGCATATAGTAAGTGCTCTATTAGTGTTAGCAATTATTACCAAAATAGAACATGCCCATTTTATAAAAGATGGAAAATATGTAATCACAGAAATTAGAAAAAAAGTCACAATTTCACCTCATTCTTTTACTTAAATGTACTTATATAGATTCATAGTTTTCATGAGTCTATACCAACTTTAGGGCAACTTTCACTGATGTTTTGTTAAATATAATCACTGTGTAAAAAGAAAACTTGAGTTGTAGGGCATAAAAACAGAAATAATATGAATCAATTAAATGCATCCATATACTGACTGCTTTCTGTTATTTATTCACTGTCTGCTACTGATCAGATCATTCACTAAAAACAGAGTCAAGGCAAGATTCTGTAGGAGAAAATCTGGGAAACATCAGAGCTTCAGAGACACAACTTTGAAGTAATTAATTAAAAATGTATTTGATTTTTTCAAATGACTAGAAAGTCATTAGCACTTCTTAATCTGAAAGATAATTTCAATAAACTATGGTAATTGGACTCCTTTGATCAATAACAATAAAATAGAAATGAGAACAAGTATTTATGAGCCTGCATAAAAGGAATACATCTTCACACACCCAAGTGTCCAGGGATATGCATGCAGGAAGAATATACTACCAAACCTCTAGAGGAGGTAATGAGGTACAGAAGGCCGCATTACTGCATCTGAACAAACCTGCTGGAAAGGTCGAGCCTGGGCCTGCCTGAGAAGCCGCTGCTGCTGCTGCTGCTGCAAAAGCTTCATCTGGAGCAGCTGCTGCTGTGACGTGATGGCGTGCAGAGAGGGCGGCTGCATCATGGCACCTGAGCGCCGCTGCAGCATGTTGGACAGAGCTTGCTTGGTATTGGTTGGAACAAAGGAGCCAGCAGGGTCCAATCTGGAGCCTCCTACAAAAGCAACGAAAAAGAAGGGTTTTCTGAATATGTTAAAAATAACAAGTTTCCTTTATTTTATCAAGATGGAGAATGTCACCTTCTAAGTCAGTCTCACATTATGAGCAAAAGAGAAACTAATGGACTGCTCTACTGCTGTGAATGTTTAGGATCCGTTAAGCTACATCATTTCCAAAAGATGAGGAGGGCAATATACAAGTTAATTGTAATATTTTAATATGGCTTCATAGAGGTCACATCTCAGTTGATGAAATTAAATGCGGGAAACATGAAGTTGCCCTGGCTAGGCTCAATCTTTTGATCCTCCTGCCTCAGCCTCCCAGAGTACTGGGATTACACCACTTCTGACCTGTTAGCTACTTTCTTTTAATTTTCCTAACCTCTATAATCTTGCACCTCTAAGATAATTGAAGACATAAAATGTTATAAATATACCTAAAGTCCTCTGCATATTCCTAATAACTTTTTCAACTTCTACCAAATGCTATTCTGATATGATATTTATTATTTATTATGTATCTGTGGGTGTGGGGAGGGACTGTTTTACATTTAAACTATACATGAATGGAATCATATATATATACTCTTCCCCAATTTAATAGATTTTTACATAAAGAAGAATCCTATGAATTCCCTCATATAATCTTCAAAAATAATTTTCTTCAAAACTGTTTTCTTGTATGGCATCTAGGGAGAGATCATGGGTAAATGCTTTTACAAAGTAGTCTTCAACTTATAGCCCTGTGTTTTTCACTTTGTTATCCATGAAGTTTAGCTAAAAAATTCACATGGACCTTGGAATTGAAAAAAGTCAAAAAGAAAATACAATTGTTCATCTTCTACATTTATCAGAGTTTGCTTTTTGTAGTTTGCACTCAATGGTCTTATTTGTTTCCAGAAGAGGTTACCTGGACTGGCCATGAACTCTTGGGCTCAAGCAATTTTCCTATGCAGCTTCACAAGTACCTAAGATTACAGACACATGCAACCACACCCAGCTGAAGCCTTATTCTAGACTATGAGCATATTTTGAATGGGGGGAATTACAAAAATGTTAACTGAATACAAGTGTTCAAGTTCTGGAGAGGTTTCAGGTTAAAACATAAGAGAACCCCAACCAACTATATTCTCTTGTCACAAACCTGGAGTAAGAGACTGGTTCTGAAGGAAAAAGCCGGGCTGCTGGGGCTGGCCCATAAGGTTGTAACCCCACAAGGTGGACTGAGGATGGTGCATCATTTGAGAGGAAATGGGCGAGTAATTGGGAGGCACTCGATATATGCTGCTCTGTGGATACTCCTTTAACATAAAGATTTTTAAAAAAATTTAATTCCACATAATATGCAAACGATTAATGTAAATGCTTCCTGTACAGCTGAAATACTTCCTGTCTAGTACATAAAGCTGCTGTTATAAAAAAGAAGATGTAAAGTAAGAGTGTTAATCTATTCCCTGTAAAATTAACACAGTAAGAGTTAAAAAATTTCCTTGGCTTAACAAGTACTTCGCCAAGGGCATAGCTCAATGGTAGCATGCTTACCTAGCATGCACAAGACCCTGGGTTTGATATCTAGCTTCACACACATACACATACATATATGCATGCACAAAAGTACTTGGCTTTAGTGGGCAAAGATGAAAACTGATACCTGGTGAACTGTTTTTAAAACAATACAAGTGCATTCAGTATACCAATACGGTGCAGTCTCCACAACTGAGAGAGAATCTTGGAAGTCTTGATACCCTGGATTTGAATGGAGATTATGCCAGAAAGGCCCACAGTGCTTCAGAACCATTCTCTGCCATTGCTTCTTACTTGCAGCTTTTAAGGCAGCACTCTGCAGAAGTAGATTCTCCCTCACTACCTGAGCCTCTTCCTTAGCAGCTGCAGTCTCTAAGGACCATACCAGAATGTCTCACTTTCCTCATCATCCTTCCTTTCTCTAGTCTAGGCCTAGAGAATGAAAGACAATCAGAATCTCAATATCGTGCAATTTTACAAAAGGATACATCCCATTAGAAAACAGCAGCTTCAGAAGAAAGGAGCAAGGAGCATGACAAGGCTCACCTGGGGAATGAGACGGCTTAGGAGCTTTGTATCTGAAAAGCAATGACACCCATCCCTGTGGATTGGGAGGCTAGGGCATCGTAGATTGTAGGGATTATCAACCTGGACCAAACGGAACATGAGTTCCATGCTAAGGCACACTGGAAGGAAGACTACATGGGGAGAGGGCACTCGTATTCACAGGGTATCCAGGCGTGATAGGGGCCATTTCTAGGAGAGCATTAATCACCAAGCTATCGGCTAGAAAAGATACGTTTTGGTTTTGATATAAATGAACAGTAACAATGACGACTCATGAATGTCTAAATGCTAAGTAGTGGACATCTCTTCTACTGTGCAACAAGAATATCCTTAAATTTTGTGGGAAAACATCTCAAATCCTCTCTCAAGTATTTTCCAGGTAAATTTAAGTGGAAAGATATTTTACACATAACATCTGATAGTCTATAAAATCATTTCTAAATTTCCACCTAAACTTTCTGTTATTTAAAAGAAAACATTATTTATTGGTAAGAAAGAGGTGAAACTATTTTAAATTTTATTTACCTTTTATAAAACCTGAAAATACAGTGAAAAAGAATATACAAAAGGGTAAGATATAATGGTGAAATAAATCTCAGGAACATACTATTAGATGGAAATATTAATAATATAACTTTAGAAAAAAGAGAAAAGTTTTTCATGTTAATTTACTACACATATCAATCACTTAATATACCATAAATATGCTTAAAAAACCCTAATAATGAAAACATAAGAGAATGGATCTCTATAAAAATTTAAACAAGGCAATGAATTATTAACTCACTATTATTCACATAGGTGATTAGAATTAAACAAAGTTATTAAAAGAGGAGTGGAGAAATTTTTAAAAAGTAGAGGAGGGAAAATCAAAAGTTAAATCTTTCATTTGTGCAGTTCATTAATTACTACAGAAACTTGTTAGGATAACTTTTACAACAAAGCTTACACTGATTTTAGTTGTATTCCTAGGAATATAATTTGGTCAACAGAAAACCACATACTAGGGGCTAGTGAACCAATCTTTTTACTTCCCCTACTCACATCAACTCGTGAGCTTGACTTTGTCTTGCGTTTCCTTCCCTTGGTCTTCTTCTCTTCATCTGTTGTGGTTTTTCCCTGATCTGACAGCTCAGCTGATTTCCTTTCTGGTTCCTGAGAAATGGGAGACGTGGGCTCTTCCTCTTCCTCCTCAGGAGGCAGGGGCAGCGGCTCGAGGTAGTAGCTTCGGGGCTTGGGCATGGGGTGTGTGTGGTACAAAAAGAGGTGATGCTGCTCCTCATACTTGATCACTTTGCGGTCCATTCGGACAGTCCCAAACCAGGCCCATGACAGAGGAGCTGGGTTCTTCTGACCCTCAAACAGGTCCCAAGGGGACACCTTCTGCTTTGTGGAGACCTGGAGACCCTGTGGTAAAATAATGCTTTATGACAACACACTCACATCTCTTCCTGATTCACAGGCCAGGTGTGCTTAGTCATAGGTGCACCGAGTATTTTTGCTGGTGTGAACCTTACAGAATCCAGCACACATGGATGAAGGCTAACCAGCGAGGTCCCTGGAAAGAAGCAGCTAGCATTCAGACATTCAGGTCACGTCCACAGTTCTTTATACTACATGATGCTCTGTTCAGGCAAAATAAGGCACTCTAGTACGTTTAACTGTAAAAGGGCATTTTTCATGCAGTCTGTTTAGTGTAAAAAAAAGTTTCTAAAGTATATTACAAAGTTGACTTTTACTATAGTATATATAACCAGTTATAAATCTCCAGAATCTATTATTTTTAAGCTAATACAAAATTTAAGTCAAGATACAGTCAGTTTCTAATTGGGTTCATGCTAACTTCAGTCCAAACCTGTATGGACTTGACTTGATATTGGAAACTTTCATGCACTTAATAAGCTAATTTCTGAATACAGTAATATTACCATAGAATTAAATTATAGCAACAGGTACAAATAAAGACTTTCAACTCCAGCTTATCTTTAACGACTCGAGAAGAGCAATGTCAATCTGTTTCTTAACATAAAACTTTCTTATTTTTAACCTTGGTTGGTTATTGTCTCTTGGAACTTTCCCTCATGGGCTAATTTGAACATGTTTTGTCTTTAAATGCACCCCTCCGCAAATAACTATTCAGTCATTCCATTAAATGTGAGTACTCATTTGTGGGGGGTTTCTAAAAGCAATTAATTACCACCTATAAATTAACCATTTCTAAACATTTGTCTTGAGGTGAGACCATTTTCCTGGGTATAAAGATCACATATTCGAATGGATCTGGATGTCTCATGTTAGCCCACACTCAACCTACTGTGACTACGGCTTTGCTTTCTCCACAGCTGTACTGCTATTGGGTATTCAGTAACTACGAATGACAGCAGCAATGTACTGCATTGTCCCTATAAGAGACATTCTTTCATGCCTTAAATTAACTCTTCCCTCTGCCTTACCACACTATCCCCAGCTAGTTCATAAACCTTCAAAATAACCCATCTGTCAACTATCCTAGGAACCCTGCTATGATGACATTTCCCCGTCTGCGTTCTTCTTCCTCTTTTTGGACCATCACTCACAAATCTCATCTTACTATAACCATCTAGCTACTTCTCTTGAGGGTTGGGGCCTGGTCTTTGATCTTTGTGGTTTGCTAGGTGTTAACTGTGGTTGTTCAGTGTTGACTGAAACAGTAACTGACCAATCTTCTATTTCAGAAAACTTTTACAAATATATCATATAAAACAAATGCCCACCTATTGTTGTTTGATACGAATGTATCATAACATTTAAAATAATTAGTAGATGAAAATATTTATCAATGAAAATTTCCTTATCCACATATACTCTGCTTGCAATTCTAAAGTAAAACCAGAACTTGGCTTGTTTTTCCCCACTAAGCTTTTACTTGGCTTTGCCCTGGTAGATTTAGAAATTTATTTAAATTCAGACAAACATTTCAAGAGAAGCTCTTCAAAGAGTCGACCTATTTATAATACTAATGACAACTGCACTTAAGATAATAAGAATATGTCTTTCAGGAACTCAAGAAACTGAAAAGTTGAGATTTTTAAATATACCTTTAGGAAGATAAAAAATATGAGTTATATGAACATATCTATGAATGAGAAAAAAATTTACTCTTGCCTGTTTTTTATCTATAGAGTCAAACCCAGCAATTTTATTTCCCTTCGTGTCAATCAAAGAACCCATAGGTTCACAAGCAATGACGTCACGCGTCTGTTTTGGCAAAGGCAGCAACTGTCGAACTTTGTCAATGCTTTCTGACCGCTTGTCTCCTAGCTCCTTCTGGAAAATAAAGACAGAGAGGGAGAGAGGAAAGAGGGAGGGGGGTTAGTGAGACAGAAATTACAATGCAGGCAAAAGTTAACAAGAAGGAAGTTCCCTATGAAACATTTCCTTTTTTATAGCTATCATGTTCTTTAACCCTGAACATGGCCTATGGAAGAACTCCAAATGAGTGGTTAGTCTGTTTCATTTCTTCTATTCAAGCAGAAAATAGAACACCCATAAAAGTTGTCTTTTTATATAGCAAACTAGCAAACATCACAGTGCTGAAATGACAAAAACCGAGAGTAGCATTTGTACTCGGAAGACAGGAGCTGCAGCACGGAACACTTTCTCCAACCCATCCAGGGTCAGACCATAAGGTAACCATCAGTTAATTTTATTTGTAAGATTTCTGGTTGTATTTTTCCTTTGTGCTATTTTTTTAATGCTTAAAGACTATGGTGATGCTTTATGAAGAGTCAGATTCACAAGTATTAGTAGATGTTTATTTTTCAACTATATGTGGCAAGTCCAAGCATGAATTTATCCTAAACCTAATGTTAGCATCTTGGTTATATGTTTGATACTGTATTTCTAAGGTTTATTTAAAATTAAACATGCTTTTTTGAAATAACTTGTATTTTAAAGAAAAATTTATAAGATTACATGCTTATAATTTTTCAGGTATTGGTAAGCTAAGGTAAAACAAACAGTAAATCACCACACTAAATTAATTTAAATTAATGAGTAGTAATTTTAAATAAAAAACACTAGCTAACAAATTCCAGAAACAGTGTGACCTCATAACATGAGCTGATCACAAACTTACTTTCAGTTTCTTTACTAAATTCATGTATGCACGTTTGTTCTCTTCAGATCCACCTGGGGATGCATTTGATAGGTCAGAGGCTAATGTTCCATTGATTAAAACACCCAGCATGTCAAGCACCGTTGTGAATAATTCACTGGGGAGGAAAAGAAAGTTCTTTTAATCTTAAAGGCAAGCCACGACACTCTTGATTTACTAAGCATTTCTATTGAAGGCACAGAACCTTTAATGGCACCTAAGTTAACAAGATGTGCTAGAAGTTGCTCAGTACATCAAAGGTTATACCATGTATACATGCAGTAAAATAAACAAGAAATGATAAAAACATACTTGTTAGTGTGCATGTCAACAGTTCCTGAAGTAATTATCTGAAGGAGCAGGAGGGCCCAGTCGGTGGTCCACTGGGTGCTCCTCTGTACCGTGTCAAACATTCCTCCTACCTAGCATACAAAATACAATAAAGTTTGTTTTGATATGAGAGAGAGGGAGGAAAGAGGCAGGCCTCACTGTGAGAACTGAGGATCATCCTGTCTTTCTCCCTTAGCTGTCCATCACTATTTTTGGATTCTTTAGCCTGGTTTGGTCATTCAAACATTAAATATAGAAGAGTAATGCCTCAGTGTGGACACCAATAAAAATAGTTTTCTTCCTAATCTTTCATGATACTCAGTTTTATGCTGTAATTATAGTTAAATTGAATCTAAACACTGTCAAACTATATAACCTGATTATCTTCACTTTTGTGTTGTTCAATTACTGTTGCATCTAAGCCTGTGATCATATTACCTGAAGGCCTGACAGTTTATCTGTGTGGATATTGGGTTAAAAACAACACATCAGGCCCATCATCCACCAGCATAGCCTTCAATTGAGTCTGTCCAACAGGAAAGAAAAGTTCAAAGGAATGTAAAATGTGTAAAAATTTTAAATTTTTGTATCTTTCCAAGACTTGTCTTCCCGATGCATTTGATGGAAAGTCTGTCACAATTTTGCACTGAATGATTTTCAAATTTTTAAAATAAGAATAGTAAAAGTTAACACGCATTTTAAAGTGGTCTTCTGAGACCTACTTTTAGCACAAACTAAAGAGAAATCTGCTTGATGGGGATAGGGTGGAGAAGACAAATCAGTGCTTTAACTACCTACTGCCTAGAACTCTGCTCCCACAGGAAGAAAAACAGAAGGCTCAAAAGAGAGAAGTAGTTACACAGAAGGCACACAGTGGAAGGTCTCGTGTTGGCTGGCAGACTTCCCCACAGCAGAAGTTGGAAGCTGGAATTATTTTCATATATATGGTATATGTGTGTAATGGAGGCAAAACACTAGAAAGGCTCCTCACCAAATTCAGGCGAAGTTGCAAAGCTTCATGCATCATCTGCCGTGCCTTTATGTCATCCTGGTATCGTTCTTCTCTCCAATTACTTAAAATCTAAGATCAGGGCAAAAAAAGAAAAGAAAAAACTTTTACCACTTAAAGTTGAATTTTTCTTTTATTTAAATTGAGTTTTCTATTAACAGCCAAAACCACTTCTGCCTTAACAAATTAAGTTGTGTAAAATTTTAGCTTTCCTTCCCTTTCTTCATGCAGACAGAAACCTGGCTATTTCTTTGTTCATCTGCCTTTCCAGAAGGAAAATAAAATCTTATCAAATTATACATCCTGTTGCTAAGTCTGTAAAAATGTTTTAGAAGACATCAAATAAGGCATTCACAAAATTTTAAAAACTACATTGTTTCACTGGCCTTATGAAGAACAGTACTAGACAGCTAGAATTACATTTCACATTGGTCCCATTTTATATTTCTAGGGATGTGCTGTGAACACTAGAAAATATATTATTAAATGTTTGCTATCTTAGGACATATTTATCCCTTAAAAAGAATGTAAACCATTCAGAAAAATGTGGCATCTTATACATCAATTAACCAAGTAGCATATAAATTTGTAACGTGGATGGCTGCTTCATTTCCTTGCTGACTCACATTAATAATGCTGGGGAAGAAAAAGTTTCCTGAGGTAAGGAAAGCCACAGTATATTATACCCTAAGATTAGATGACACAAGCAAACAAACACACAACAACAAGAAAAAATCTAATAGCTAATGAGAAATCATTTTGCAAGTGGTAAAATGAGTCACATGCAGAAGTAATCCATGCCAAAGGCTCACCTGCAAGCACAGTATACCACATGAGGAGAAGTGAGCACTTCTCAAATCTCATGTGGGAAAGACATGGGCCTCTTCCAAGCTTCAGTTATGGTGTGAGGCAGTTAACACACGCAGCTCTCATGGAGCTTATATGATATTAGTGGGACAAAAGAACACAAGTCAAGATGAGCAAGTGGTGTGAAGCAGATCAAGGGAAGAAGGAACAATAGAGGCCCTGTTTTTAGAAGGTGATCACGGCCTCATTAAGAACGTAACATCTAAATAGAGAACTGAAGAAAACAGAAGAATAGATAGGCTACTATCCCCGAAGGAATTCTTTTAGCTAAAGGGAAGAAAAGATGTGTGGCATTAAAAGAAAGACTTGCTGGGCAAGTCTGAGGAACAGAAACCAGAAACAAGCAACTGTGACAAGTGTGGATGAGCAAGTCCATAACTGGTAGTAAGCACGGTGGAAGACAGCAAATGTAAGTGACTCAGGGCCTCTCGGCCCACACTGAGAGTCTTTACCACAGATGATGAGAAAAACAAGTTAAGTACCCTTGTCCATGTCCACGCAGTCACTTTCAGGAGAAAGACACAATCCCGACAGTACAACTAAAGGGCTCCAGCTGGCTCCGCATCAGGACAATCTATCCAATTTCTAATTCAATCATCCAATGTGCATTTCATGGAATGCCAACTGCCTCTAACAGTGATCAGAAGAACCAGGGCTAGGGAAAAGGTAACTCAAATTCCCTGCAAATTAACCAATATGCCTTCTTATTTATGAGTGATTTTCTTATGTATTCAGTTGGGATGAAACTGAGTCTTGGCAGCCAATGAAAATGTCTTCCTGAAACTTGAGTCAGGTTAGGACCTTCCTACCATGTGGAAGCCCAGCACGAGAAGCAGAACATTCTCATTACACCAGATTCTGCCACATTGCCACTCATGAGGCAGAGTTAGGAGAGGGGCAGACATTATGCTTCAAGGTGGCAACATGTAAGCATTTATTTTTTACAGCCTGTACACATGTATTATATGCATAATATTACCAAATTGTTCACCTTGAGGTGACTAAAATGCCAGGTTGGAGAACACTGCATAGACTGTTGTTTCCCAGAATCTCATCGAGACATGTTGTGCCATTATTAATTGAATTTTAGTATTTGAAAGAAAAACCAATGAATATCATTGGAAAGATGCTTGTCTGGCTTAATATTATACTTTACTCTACCTGGTTTACTTGATTCTGGAGAGATGTCAGGAGGCCTTCCCGTTGTTCATCTTGTCCCTTAAGGCAGGTGAGGACCAGAGAGAGGAAAGGCTGTTGACTCAAAAGAGACATACTGCAAAGGAAGTCATCACAGCAAGTCTGGTTAGAAAGAACAGATTGCTTCCTGTTCCAATATTCATGTTTTCCCCTTTGGGACATTTGCTCTAATTTATTTTATTATTAGATAAAGGAGGGGTGGAAATTACCAAAGACCACTGAAAAAGTTAAATCATACCTCTACTTACAAGATTAAAAGCAATTGTAATGCTTCTATTTGACTTAATAGGCTTTATTACTCCGAAAGACATTCACGAATGAGCATAAGTCCGTATTTCATGTGAATGTGTGGCACAGAGTAAGGGCAAGTAATGAATTTGTGTTTTACATCAATAAGCAGTACATCAGAAAGAGTATTCATTTATACATGCAATAAAATAGGAAACTGACAAACGTTTCACCTAAAACTGTTAAAGTGTACGAAAGAGGTCTCTATGTGTGCAGAGATTATTTCTGAGATTCGTCTTGTTTTTAAGCACATTTTTTGAGATCAAACAGCAGGGTATTGGTAAAGCTAGGGTTACCAAGAAGCCCTAGTTTAATGCTAGCGACCTCTAGTGCCAGCTCCACCACAGCCCATGCCTTCTGCTGGTAAAGGGGCTTCAAGGCATTTGGCAAAACTTATACTTTAAATTGGCATTTTAATTCAGTATCCTTAATTGGAGAACAATTGACAAACCAATTTTATAAATAAAAATTTCTTAAAATGAAATCTAATCCAGAATATTTCAGTCAGCTTCATCCTACATAGGATTGAGAGTCACCGACTTAAGAACTACTTTCTACCTCTGTGAGACCATCTGTCCTCCTGGGAAGTCAAGCAGCACACACACTGTCATTCACCAGCAAACACAACTTGAAAATCAGATCTATGTCTTCTGGTTGGCTAATTAGTACTGGCAAAGATGGTGAAATATCAGGTGACAGATAAAGGTATGTACTGCTAGGTCTCCACAAAATGCACTGTAGTTACGAGCACAGTCTCAGAAGTCAGGCTGCTTGGGCTTAAAAATACTTCATCTCCTTGCAGAGCATCTTAGCACAACTCACGTAACCTTGCACTGCCCTCAGCTCCTCCACTGTAAAAAGCAGGGAAGGACAGCATGTACCATACAACTGCTGAGAGAATCTAAAAGTTCATGGATACAATGAGTTTAAATAGGAAACAGTATTTCAAAAGATACCCATAAAGGGCAGCTATGACAGTATTATTGACTAAGGGACAAGAAAAATGTTTGGATGATCTAGAGGCTTTTATAGGTAAATGGAGGCAACTGGAGAGTATACTGATAAGTGAAATAAATCAGACTCACATTTGTAAATATCATATTGTATCCCTAGTGTAAAAAACAATAATTAAAAAAATGACAGAGTAATAAGACCCAAGATGCACAGTAGATATTGTAGTAAGGGAAAGAAAGTACTCAAAATACATATAACTGTATGTATGTGTAAGTATGCAAGATAGATAACTATACTACTAACTCTCTGTTAGTTCATTAGAAAGAATAGTTTGTGTTGTCATTGTCTGATGGTCTGATTTTTTTTTATGTCTAGATTTCACAACTTCAACAACCACTTCTAAGATAACAATATGTATATTAACTAGTATTGATTTCTTACTTTTCTTTTGAAATTCTGTATTACTTCTACCTTTTTTCTGTTTTGCTTTTTAAAAAGAAAAAAAAAGAAAAATGTTTGGGATTTTTATAAAATGGAAGAAATTACTACTTTTCCCTTTATTCCTGTGATGCTAAATTCACAATGTGAAGTTCTATTCTTCCTCAATGATATAACCAGTTTTAAAAAGTAATTGTAAACCTTTCCTTGGGCATAAAATAAATTAAGAAAACATTAGCTTTGGTGGCTTAGTCACCAAAGGGGAACAAGAGACCTAAATGTTGGAAATAGTAGTAACTATTTCAGGATCTAGCCTGCCAGAATTAAAAATAATTGTATGTATCATAACATCAATACCTAATTCAGAAAATTAGCAATAGTTAAAAATAAAATATATAAGGCAGGTGGCAAATCCAATCTGACTTGCCTGCTATGAAGTGGGGCTCACAAGCATTTTCAAAAGTTCAGCAGTGATTTGGATGGACAAACAGAATTGAGAACTAGTATACTAAATATTATCACCTGTAACTTTTTAGGAACAGAACCTTGCCCAATAGAGTACTTCTCATTCTATTTGAAAATAAACGTTTGTGGACACTGAGTATAATGACCATATATTTGCAGGACACTAGATTACCTTAGGTATTCTGTACACTTTCATATTAAGAGACACCTTCCAGCCATACCTTTTCTGTTTCTGTCTGTCTCGCTCTTTTTTTGAAGATGAGCCTAAGTGTTGTCCCTTCTCTAGCTCTTCCCCAGCAGCTTTCAGCACTCGTCCCTGCACAGAGGTCGGCAGCCTGGCGATGAGGGGGGCCACCAACCACACGCCCCTGCGTTCAGAGGAACTAAAATCAGAAACAGGTGTTACGCCTGAGGAAGCAGCCTGAGTCTCTGCTCCCTCAGTTGTGACAGAAACTCCCCAAACTCTCATGTGCCAGGAATGGGCTATTCTCACATTTTCCTTCCATTTCTGTACTATCTTTCCTCTTGCTAAAGACCGGACCTTGCTTACACCTTCTACCCACTTCCAGGAGAAGCAATGAAAGGTTCAGTTCTGGGAGGACATTGGAAATGAATGTACTGTCTAGTATTTTTCTGTAATTCTGATCTCTGATCAATAAGAATCACTCACTGTTTTGTATGATGAACGATATACTTTTCTGTCATGGTTAAAACATAAAATGTTACGATTAAGTATAATAAAAACCAATAGTTTTAAGTTTTAAAAAACACCAGTTAATATTTTTTACCAAAAAGACGAGACACAAATCAATCTGCCTTTCATGATTAAAGGAGTAATTCATAATTTCATACGCCTACTGGCTCTAACTCTAAACAAATATTTGTGCAAACCTGCCAACTAATTCAGATGGCAGAAAAAGTATTTTCTATAGAATAATTACCTAAGGGTCACTGAAGACACGACTCAAACCTGAATTCAACAGTAGTTCCAAGGTGTCAAAGCCTACTTAACCAAATATTTAAAATGCTAAGAATACTGTCCACCCCAGTTTCAGTCTTTCAATTATTAAATAACAGTAACTGTCACTTAAAAGCAATTATTTTCTTCATACTTCTCTTACCTTAATGAAAAATAACTATTATACAAATAAAATTTACTATTACATGTGAAAAATTAATGATAGCCAAATAAAAGTACACAAAAATACCTTAGAAATGTTTTTATTCCATTCTGTCTCGTGCTACTTGCATCAGCACTTCCAATACCATTGGGGTTGAAGAGACTCATGCCAGAATTAGAGGAGTTATTATTTAGGTCTGCAGACTGCTGGAATACCTCTATTGTTGCCTTAGCAATATTGTCAAGTAAGTTGTTCATTTCAGCCACAGAACCAGAGCCCTAGAGTTAGATATAAGAAAGCTAGCACATATATATTCCTTTACCTTCAAATATCAATGTGGTTTTGCTTTTCATAAAATTTCATTCACATACATGTGTTCAACATATACTCACAGGGTCCTTCAGGCACTGTTTGATCATTAACTGTAGCTCAAGCCAGGACTGTCTCAATGTCCACTGTTCAAGATTCTGGGTTAAAGAGAAAGAATTGAAACTTTAAGACTATTGAATCAGTTTTAACATATAATAAATGCGTGCAGTATTTCATCTCTCAAGAAAGTAAAATAATAATGAAATGCAAAACATTTACAGCAATCAAAGGCTTGTAATCCTGTTACATATAGTCAGCATACACATATGCCATACACGCATGTACACACAGACATACACAAGAATAATATCAAAATAATGTAACTGACTCAGTTAAGAATTAGAAATAAAATAAGCATTTTACTTATCAAAATCCATTTATCTTATCAACCTTATCCCAAGATAATTTTAGTATTTCTTGGCAAATACATTAAGACTGCTCCTCCTCAGACTATTTCTCATGTAAATATAGTGCTGACTTAAAATATTAACTTTTGTTTGATAAATAATATTAAATTGGCAGCATTTATATTTACCTAGCAATAAGCTTTGGCAATTCCACAGCAAAAAAAATTGGGGGAACAAAACTCAGAATTAACTGAAGACAAGAATTAGAAATGAGAGGGTGGGAGAGGAAGGGAGCAATAACTCCTCCAATATCAGGGTGTATAAAATGACAGAAACACAATATTTAGGGCGCACTACTTACCTGAAGAATGCGCTTAATGTGTTGTCTTTGCAGGTTGTCTCCATCAGTACATTCTTTAATGCCATGAGGATAACAGATTAGCTGCAACAATTTCTGTGCTTGCATATTGGAAAGTACAGGATCCAGAATAAGCTCTTTGTCTGTACATAATCTTTCAGGTTCTTTTAAGCAATGTTCTCCTACCCATTCCTAAAAATAATACGGCAGTTAAGTTGATAGCAACTGACTTTCTATGTAACTATATAATAGTTCTAAGTAACTATGTAACAATTCTATGTAACTATGTAATAGTACTAAGTTCACAGAACAAACAGGCATATAAAGTTAATAAGAAACTTCCAATATAAAAATATAAAATATAAAAAAATTATATGAAACAAGTAGATGGAAAATTTCTAAAAACAAATTTCTAGCATATTCTTAAAAATACAGTGCACCTTGAGTAAAGAAAAAGTTTTAAAATCTATATGCAAAAAAAAGAAAAAGTATACAGCATATGTCTTCAATGAGAAAATGAAGCCTTGGTTTATGGCTCTGTTTTGTAATTAGTTTTTTAAAAATTTGATAATGATTCCATATTATATATGGTCTTCATAACCTTTATGAAATACATAAATGATATATCACTGACTAGACAGAACATAGTACAACAAATATTTTTACAATTACCTTCCTCTTTGATACTATTATGTATGCTTGCATTGTAAATAAATTGTGTGCAAATACTTTCTATACAATTTTTTTTTAAGATAGCTTGAAAGAATCAAAACTACTGGGCCAAATGGTATAAGAAAAGTTTAAGGCTACAGATGCACACGGCTAACTGTCCTCAAGTTTCTCCCAATTTAATCTCCTAGCACTTTCTCTTCACCATTTTTTCAAGGGCAAATTCTTGTACTATGGTAGATGGGGTAAGAAATTAGCAACAGTAACAGAGCTCAATTTGAACCCAGATCTATTTTGGGTGAAGTATTTTCTTAACCACCACACCAGAGATTCAATACTGATTGGGGAGTTAAAAGCAAACATAAGTAGCTGTATTAGGATATTATACTCATATTTTTGTCCCCCTAGGCTTCAAATTCGTTCCTTCCTTCATCTTCCTTCTTTCCTTCCTTCCTTTCCTTCCTTCCTTTCTTCCTTCCTTCCTTCTTTCCTTTATTCCTTTCCTTTCCTTTCCTTTCCTTTCCCTTCCTTCCTTCCTTCTTTAATTCCTTGTTCCCTCCTTCCCTCCCTCCCTCATTCATTCATTCATTCATTCATTCAGTTTTGGATACTGCCTCTGATGAACTAGGCCCAAAGTTCCCAGGAGCCTCATGCAGGGCTCAGACAGGATCCCCTTGGGACCACCTGCAAGAGCCTACACCAGCCTATCCACAGGCCTTGCTGGAGTTCTAGGAATCAAAAAACTTGTACGTGCACTCACATTAGGAACCAAATCATAACTCCATTTCAGTATCTATATGACTGTTCAGCTAATTTTTATCATGATTAGAATAAACCAGTAACATATAAAAACAGACACAACTTTACATGTAAAGTAAAATACAAACTATGTAAGTCATATCACTGTTTCTTAAGCATGTTTAAGAAACATGAAAGAATAAAAATAATGAAATAGGTCAACTCAGGCAGGGAGGGCCAAACACAATAGATATGGGACAGAGGAACCATCTCTGAATACTTTGTGTGTAGTACAACTTTTAATGTAATTCTATGTAAAGAACTGGGATATAAGAGAATTTACACTGAAATTAAACAAAAACAAATGGACCTACTTCCATTTGAAATATAGCATACATTTATATTAAATAAGAAAGCTCAAATAACCTTTGAACACAATATTGTAAACCTATAGAAAAAAGAAAGCAAAAACTTATCTTCAACTTCTCTTAGTAACTTGCTTTTCCTCAAATTATATGGGTAACAATTCTGAAACCACACTACTTCAGATGTATTGCAGAATTAAGCAAGTAAGTGCATGAGCTGATGTTACAGAATGCAGGGTTCTTACTTTGCAAGGAGGAGACAAAAACATGCAATGGGGGAAAGAAAGCACAACTTCACAGAGTTGGATTGGAACTGGAGGTGTCAGTATGAACGCATAATTACACAGATACAGACAGACAGACAGACACACACACACACACACACACATACTTATGTATATGGATGTAGTTTGCTCCAAGCTCTATCTGCTGAGAGGTCTGAAAACACTAGCACTCCTTGAACCAGGTATAAACCATATTAGTTCTTGATTTCTTAGCATCATTCTCTACCAAACAAAAGCAGCATTCCTTGGAGGAATGAGTGATGTCAGTTCTAAGGCAGGGAAGGTACAAGATGGGCCAGAAAGTAAAAAGAAATCTAGAACAACTTGAACATTAAAATAACTGAGGACAATACATTCCATATATGGATAATAAAAAAAAGTAAATAAAAGGTTAGGGTTTTCCTTAAGTAGGAAAGAAACTGATACTGTGGAGGAGGAAATAGGTGTGGTGGGGTTACCATTTTGCACTCATGATAGCACTAACTGGTTTGGAGAAGAATAAAAATGGATGCTTATGAGGGATGGAGACATTTGTATCTAAGTGTCTCCCCAAAGATTCCTTATTAATTATAAGAGGTAAAACAATATCTATATAATGAAGAAATCTTAAAATTAAAATGGAGACACTTCAATCAATATTAAATTACCAATAAGGTACAAAGTGACATCGTGTGCCTTGAAATGTGGGTACCTGGATGAACACTGTACTTCTGTAGTCTCTTAGCAAGGGATACACAATCTGAAGTGAATCTTCAAGAAACTTTAAACAAATGTAGTATTACTAGGACAAATGACCAAAGTGGAATGTGGCCTAAAGATGAGAAAAAATTATTATACCAATCTAAGTTTTTTGATTTTTAGAAACTATATTTAGATTATGTCATGAAATGAAAATGGAAGTATTAAAAAAAAAGACATACAAAAATCACCATCTACTACTCACAAAGGGGTCAGAAAAAATATGCACCCGCATTCATACACACAAATAGAATTATAAAGTAAATATAGCAAAATGTAAAAATCAGTGTATAGCTATAAAGAATGGACTACAGCTCTTGATTATTATTGCAACTTTTCAGGAAATTTAAAGGTAGTAGAAAAAAAGAACAACCTGTATGCAAGTTTCCTACAGAAGCAAGCAACTATCTCCAGAAGTAGTTGAATTTTCAAAGTAAAAAACAACATGAATTGGAGAATACCTGCTGACAGATAGTCCTGAGGACATATCTGGCATATTCTCTTAAATTGGCAGTCTCTATGGAAATGCTTTTCCCACAGGATTTCACATTTTGAGAGGCAGTCCAGATATCATCAGCATTCCCATCACGCCGTAAACTTCTCATGGCAAAGTCATCATTCTTTAAAGAGCTGACATTGTTACTGCCAATTTTGGCATCTCCTAAATGACAGAATCACAAAAGCAAGATCACAGAAGTTCAAAATATTACCAACTATTTGAGACAAAAATGAGAACAGCCCTCAGAGATTTAAAATATGTGAATGGTATTATTATCATATAGCCAATTGTTCAGCAAAGAGAGAATGGATCAAGAGAATAAATGAAAGAACCCAGAGAACATAGAGAAAAAGCAAGTTCAGAACTCATTCCTTCTTTTGCTTACAGAATTAGACACACTCACCAAACTTGGAAAGACCATTATGAATCACACATAATAGTCACAGAACATTGATTTCACCAAAAATTTAAGCATGAAGGTACTCAAATTGATTTGACTTATAGACAAGGAAAAATGGGTTACTCACCCTATTAGATGTCCCTTTTCCATTTCTTCTCTTACAATGACTTATTTTCTATCCATAGGTCAAGAGAAAAGTTTTGCCTTAGCTCACCTTACTATCAACATCTTGACAAGAGAGATTTATTTCCCTGGGAATGGAAAAGGGCAATGCATACTAAGGAAGCCCTGCAAAGTAGGGCATTCATTGAATAACCCATGTCTTTCACCTTTCTCTCTGTAACATCCAAATTAGAAAACCTTACCTGATCAATCTCTTAATCTTTCAGTGAAATGAAGCTAAGGAAAGTGTTATCCTCATAACAAAATTCCGGGAGGAAACAACTGAATAGAATACATTTGAATAGCCAGAAGAAATCTTTAGCAATTAAAAAAAAAAACCTGCCATATTTTAAAAGTGAGACTCATACAATTTGGTAGTAAGGATTGCCAAACAACAGCAGAGCCTTCAAACTTTTGACTGCCTATCAACAGGATCGAAATAAGCTCTTATGAGAAAATTTCCAGGGATGAAAAATGAGTTTAGGTAAAATCTTCACTGCCTGCAATAAGAAAGTTAAACTAAGCCCAATTCAGTGTAAAAAAAGTCTTTTAAAACCCAAAGTTTTGACTCTGCTGAAAAAAATTGAATATTTACTTACAAAGCTTAAGAGGAGGAAACATAAACCACACATTGCAATCTACTAAGATGCTGTCATACACTTTTCAAATAAAACACAAATATAAGCAGTACTAACTTCACCTACAGGAATTTGCATAATTCAACAGAGATTTTTTAGGAACTGAAGAGATGAACACCAAACACCAAAATTTAGTATGTGTTCTTCACCCGAAGGTGATAAAAACAACTATCATTACAACTCAAATTAGACAACTATGTGATTTATGAATCAAATTCAACATACCAATTCCAACTTTCTATCTCAAAACACATTCTGGTAAATAGGGACTGGGAGGACACTGGGAGGGCACTGAAGAGGTAGTAAATTAAGACCTCTTGTAGATCAAAAACAAAGAAACAAACACCTCTGCCTATCCCAGACTAGAATATGTTCACTTAGCTGTTAAGATGAGAGAAGGTTTGAAAGAAAGTTCTGTGTCAGAACCTTCTACTACTGCACAGACTACAGAACAAAATGAGTATTTAGTGCAAACCTGGTCCGGGACTCTGCTGACATTCAACCAGCCTGATCTTGACTTAGACACAGAGAACCCTCCATATTACCTGGATATTTAAAGAAGTCGGCAAGTTTTATTTGGGATAAGACCAGTCCTATAAATAAATCAAAGGGCCAACGTCTGGATGACACTGATTGTGGTTCCTGCCATTAAAACATCTGCCACTTGTGTATTCATACTTCCAACATTATTTTATTGAAAACCTCTTTGGTAGTTTCTCTGATACACCCTAGAAATACCACAGGAAAAGACTCAACTGTGGCAAGACGGTCTGTACACTTCATTCATTCAGTAGAACTACCTAGTCATACTTCCCTGCAAACACTATCTGAGTAATCTCACTCACTAAAATGAGCATTTAATGTGGAGAGTAATACTAGAAAGTCCTAGACCTCAGAGGAAAAGTTGTAGCCTCTCATGGTAGCTCTACTCTTCCCCTTCTGCTACAAAACTTACAGGCATTCCAAAAGAATATACTATTTTTCTGTGAACTTTTAATAGGCTGGTCTATAAAAAAAAAAATCTCTCCTATTCTCCCTTGTCATCACCAAATAACATGTCCTCAAGCAGGACAAGGTTATAGCCTCATTCATATTGTCTCTTTTCTTTTCTTTTCTTTTCTTTTTAAATTTTGATACAGTTCAGATAAGTTGCTATGTAACTAGAGCTGCCCAGAGAGCTAAGATTACAGATACATACCGTCATACTGGGCCCTCACTCACGTTCTTTAAGAATAATCTATAGCAATTCCTAGTCATTCAATCATTCTGTTTTGATCAAAGGAGACTCAGTAAGAGCCTAACAGGTAACTACTGTTTAATCAGCACCAAAAAGAGGTACCCAAAATTGGAATTAGGCAGTATGAATTCAAGATTTTCTAACCTTTCAAATCCTTCATAAATTTACAAAACAAATGTTTCAGAGTACTGCACAATACATGAACAGAAAGCAGGACTATTACTCCAGGAGAATATATACAAATAAGGGCATGAGGGACAATGTTTTAATAAAAGGAATTAAGCTTAAAAATTAGTGTGATAGCTAATGCTTACTTATCAATAATATAAATATGATTAAAATGATCACCTGACTCATGAAAGAACTAAGGCAGAAGACTTAAAACTTGATAAACAGTCATAACAGAAGCAGAAATAGTATGACTGAAAAACTCAGGGTTTTTAATATTTTGCACCTGGAATATAATCAGGTTGAAGTTTAAACCTTTAGTTATATCACCAAATCAATCCTGTCCCTCATAAAGTATGATTTCTGCCACCAATAAAGGCAAAACAACCATGTGGCTCTATTTTACATCGGAATGAGATATCTTGCAATTAAGCAAAACAAAAATACTATTTGGATTCAAATTCCCCCCGAGTCACCCTAGGTAAGGGACAGAATTCTACAGAGTTCAATTATACTTGGAGTTGGGGAAAGATAATTAATTTTTCCAGGACAAACAAAGAAAACAAACCATGTTTCCAATAATACTAATTAGATTTTAACTTGAATACAAATTATTTTGCCTTCATTTATGGTGACTAATCAAGAAACTAAGTGCCAATATAGTCTTACCAAGCATCATAATTGCTTTTAAGACAGCAAAAACAGCTCCCACTTCAATGCTGTTGTGAGCAGCAGCTAAAAGGTGTCTATCACAAGATGATCTTATTCCAGGGAAAGGTTTGCCTATGAAAACAACAACAAACCTTTAATAGTCTCATCATCATCATTAACAATCTTTTGTAATCATTTACAGTTAGCAAGGCCTTTCATTGTTAGACTGTGGGCGTTAATTGCCATTAGCTTGCTTTAATTGATGCTCCATGGATTCACTAACACTGCCAGTATTCTTACTTAACCTTTTTTGTTTAATTATTAAAGCAGTGTTCTGCTCTGTAGAGAGATGTAGCAAAAAGATTAGTAAGATTCCCACGGAGACACGTACATATCTATATGGAAATGATCCTCAGAATCAGACCTCACTAACCATTCTTACCCTTTTAACAAATCTGTACCCCTCTACAATTCTTACTCCTTTCTCCTGAAGAGAATGAGTCACCACTACCCTAAGCTGGGATGGTGTGGTTCAGAATCAACAGGCATAATATGTTAGGGGATCATGCTGCCCACCAACATGGCATGGCCTAAGAGTCAAGGTATTTTTATTGTCTGTTAACTCTTAATTTTTGTTTCTCAATATATCCTGATATTATATAAGTGAAAGGTGCTGACAGTCCTCTCGGTAGCATTTTCTCACTCATTCATCACCCCCAGATCAAGCCCACAAGAGTCAGGAAGGAAATTACAAAATGGACACTCCACTTGTTATTTTAGAACCTATAACTCTACATGCAAATATAATCAGAGGCTTTTCAGCTGTTGGCTCACCAGCTGCCTGAGGTAAGAAGCAGGCCTGTGGAGCTCGGAAGAGATGAAGCAGGAGTCTGCATGTCATTCTTGCCCCAGGCTCTGCGTCCGCATCTCCACAAGCTAGGAAGAGAGGATGAAGAAGCAAGTTTGTTAACAGAGTCAAGAACAAGTCCTTCGGGTTTTCTATTAAGATACATTTTCGGGAATAATTTAAATAAATTCTCCTGACGGTAAGAAAATAAGGCACTGGCTATACTTTTCTGAGAAACTCGAGTTTCTAAGAGTAGTTTCCTATTCAGCAGGGATCTACGTGACTCTGCATAGAAAAGGTATTACAACTCTACCTTCATGTCTATTTGACACAACACCACACTGCAACATACATACACCTGAAGTTATACTTTCCCTGTGTTCACTGCAAGACAAAAATCTAATAGCAAACACAGCTACTGGACACCTGCTTACCTGCCGCTAGGAGAGAGGGAAGCGCGACGTGCTGCACGACGTCCTCCAGGGAGAAACACTGTCGTGCTATCAGAATAGCAATGAAAGTAGCTAATGAATCATGGAATGAAAGGTCACTCACCTTCAAGAAAAACATTGACAGGTTTTAATACCTAACACCCTTTTAAATTTTCTCAAAGATCAATACCTAAGAGAATGTAGGCAATACCAGTAAGATCTCAAACCCTAACATTAACCAGGAGACAGAAATGGTAACTTCTCACGATATTTAGCATGTAGGCCCATTTCTACTTTGTAAGACAAAGCATGGGGTTTACCCATATCCAAACGGTGTAAAAAGACACTTGGCTTCAATTTGTGCACATGCAATTGAAAAGCAACACGCACAAAAAAATTTTTAAAAATCACTAAAAGTAGTAGTACGATTAGTACTTTTGGGAGAAAGCAGTATGTTATGCCATTTAAAGGTAAAACAACTAGGAAGAAGGAAAAACAAGGACAGTCTAGTGGAAAAATAAGACTTATTAATATTATTGAGTTCCATTTTGCAACAACTGGCTGGACTTCTTTAATATGACTAAATTAGTTTTAAAAATAACTTTGAAAATTTACAGTTGACTCTTAAATTTAAAAAGAGTGGCAACAGAGGAAGGGAAATAATTCAATCACAGGGAAAGCTAAGGAATTCTCTACCTCTATAAATCTCACAAGACATTGGCAGAAAAGAATAAGAAATGACTACTATCATAGTAGCCTTCATGTTGATTGGTACTACATGCCAGGGACTACAGCTAGGAATTTACAAAAATCACCTCATCGAACAGCACAACACTAAGGCTTACACTATTATTAATTCCATGTTAACAGATGAAAGCAGAAGGTAAAGTATAATGAAGAACAACCAAGAGGTAATGAACTAAAAGACAAAAACTTGAGTCCCTTCTGTCTGGAAAAGAAATGTTACCACTAAGAAATACTATGTGTATAAAATCTTAACCCACAGAATGGAGATACAGAGATAACACTGTTCACCCAATCTGAGACAGCAGAACTAGGGAATAAGCATTCAACTGAGAAACAACTTTAAAAATGTATCACTCTTTATTATAAAATACACTAGTGAAAGACTACTCCAAGAAATGATAATAGGGAGAAAAAAAACATGACATTTTTTAATAGAAATGCACACATCATGGACGCAACCTGACATTTGAGGAAATCAGATATACGAGTAAGATATTGCTCCCCCTGAGGAAATAAAAGGGAGACACTGTAACTCTTTATCACTGTCCAGATACAATCACTAAGATTCAAAACCATCTGAATCTACACTCGAACTTTAAGCAACACAACAAAATCCATATTCTTAGATAAGCTATATACTGGTTCTCTTCAAATTATAAAGTGGTTATGTCCTATGCCATGAAGAACCCAACCCACATGGCTAAAACAAAGATCTGAAGAGATTATTCATACATTTAAAAAACTCTCAGAATAATGAAACCATTAGGAAACAAGGAAATCCTGGTACTACTGCAACAGATTAATCAATTTATTTAGATTTTTTTATTTATTAAATTCTGGGCAACGACACTGTGGTTTAGTGTTTTTAGACAAAAATAATATTTTATAATACTGCAGCTGAGTGAATTAGAAAATTAAAAAAACCCACCAGATTACCCACTAGCTAAATTCTTAATTATAGTTTCAAATGAAAAAGAAAACTTACATCTACAGTGCAAAGTACATCATTAAACCCCCACACATGATTTGAAGAACAACAAAGAGCCTTCAGAACCCCCAGCCATTCTGAACTAAGAACAGTACAGCAAGCAGTCAGCTCAGAGGAGAAATTGGCTATGTCGTTAATCCTACAAAAAAAAAAAGAAAAAAAGAAAGAAAGAAAGTAACCTTGTGCAAAAGAGAAATGGTTATACAAGGCGCATGTATTGAATATATATTTCACCGTCATAGAACAAATCATTCATTTTCTTAGATTTAATGATGTAATACTCACTTCTCAAGTAACCTATAGAACTTTAGGTAAAACATAAAAATAAATGAGTTTAAGTGTTTGCTAATAATGCTATTAACGATAAATAATCATACATATGTGAATTAGCATATTTTCAGTTCTATAAACAAATATGATCTATCCATTTACATTTTAAAGGAACCAAAAATTAAAGAGCCTATTTAGTGTAAGTAGATCCAAATACAGTTTTTCAAAATGTAAGCATCTTATCATTAATATTTTTATTACATTTCTGAAAACAGAAAGCACTGTCTCATGTTATAAAAAGCAGAATAGGAATAACAGAAAATTGGGGGCAGGGAGACTGCCAAATATGAGCTTAGACAATTACTGAAGAGCTCAATTTCACAGAAGTACCAAGGCAACAAATCTTTGACTAAGCATGACTTCCTGGGTACGCCGTCTTACCTTCCAGCATCCTGATGGCCCATACATACATTCATGAGGGTATTGCAGACAAAGCTGTAGCGATTGGCAGCATTGTCACTAAGGATTTTGCCCAGCATTGAGTAGTTGATGCTTCGGGCTGAAGGATTCTCAATAAAATCCATCATGAAGTCTGGATCCCATCGCAAGTTGGAATTTGCAGGCATCACATTATTGTATATAGTTTGCTTTACTTTTGAACAGGCACTACTGAGGTTACAAGAAGAAAAGTAAAAAAAAAGGAAAAAAAACTAGAACTGCAAGAAAATTATTTCACTTAAGGACATATTAAATTGCAGCAACTGTACTACATTCCTAGAAAACATTTACATCATGAGTTCTTAATTTCAACATTTTAGTAATTAGCATTGGGCACAGAGCCTGGAATGTAGTAATTCCTTAATGAACACTAGCTGAATGCATGGGAAAAACAAAGCAAGAGTAAGACATCTGGTTACTAAATAGTATTTCCTAAACCCTTCCTACATTTTACATGCTTTAAACATCAAAGAATTTATGAAGGCTTCCAAAAACTCTCTTAGGTGTATTTGCAAAGCATAATTACTTAGTAATAAAAATGGACTCAATTATACATGAGGAAAGGTTTGGTGTTGCAGTGCTAACTGCACATCCATAGTAGCTTTGGCACTACATTGTACCTAGAGGAATAGCTAGGCACTGTGGCACAGGTGTGGAAAGGGGGCCACGTTCCGTGCCTTCAGGAGCTTGCATCCTACTAATGGGATATAAATAATACACAAATTCTATGAGAGCGAACAAACAACTATGTCATTCCTAAAAATTTACTGTTTCTTAGCACCATTAATACATTTTTAAGAGTGTCATTTGTCATACAAAAACATTTCATGTTTCAGTGGGCTACAACTGAAAAGATATAGAACATTAGAAATATAAAAGGAATTGGAATGTATCTACTCCAGTGCTGATCTACAGATATGGCTAAGGATTGTCTTACTTCAAGTATCACATTCCACATGAAGTCATCCATATCCACTTGGTGAGCAAGTCTACAAGCAACATTTACCTTAAATATTCAAGGGCTCTTTTCTGCTACGCACCAGAAAGTCTATTTTCTTTTCTTTTCTTTCTTTTTTTTTAGGTTTTTGGGCAGCAAATGCATTTGTGGTTAGAGTGCTATTTGACCTCTTCTGTATCCCCCCTATTTCTTATACCTACCTAAACAGGAATTAGGAATGAGTTCCTCAAAATTGGAAAAAAACATATACATTCTTTACCCTAGATTATTGCCATGCCTAAAAGCTTTAAGAAAACAGAGATTGCTCAGCTTGGTGCTTACTAAAATATAACTTCAGTCATCCTTTTTCAGAATTACTCCTGCCATGTTTGTTAAAAGCACAGATTCCAAATTCTCACTGTGTGCACATTGAATCTGTATGTTTCATAAGTTCTCCTAGATAAATCTGGTGACAAATAATGCCTGGAAAGCAGTGGTTTCAGAGAAGACTAAAATAATCCACTACACACGATAACTGCAATCTTCTATAGCCCGTATATTTCTTTGTAGGTACTTAACACAAAAACTTATCACCTGTCACTGAGAGATGTAAGTCTGCAATCTGGAGGTATGCCATTTTTAAAATGATGGCCATTTTATTGTCCCAGGGCATTTAGTCATATGTATTTTTTTGTCTTACACTTGCCACACTTCTGACTCAACTTTTCATTTACTCTCACATAGCAATAGATATTAATTTATTTCACCTTCACACTCAGAATGAAACGCAAATTATGTTCCTTTCCAGTTCCCACCCTGACTCCATACTGTTGGTTTCCTCTACTCCCCATACCCTATGTGTTTAATGATACAGACTTCTGTAACTGTAAAGCATTATCTCTTTTTTACTCAACTTTCCACTTAATTCTGCCAATCTTTTCATGTCTAAGCATCTAACAACTCTGCTTTTCTTTCTCAATATTTTATTGCTATTCTTGTATTATGTTTACTTTTTCCATAAAATAAAAAAGTACATATCATAGTATTTACTGTTTAAAACTTAAAAAGGTAGCACAACATAATGTTTTTGATATGTAATCACAAAAGAACTACAATGTTACAAAATATATAGAACTGCTGACCTTTCCTCCAATATGCAGAGGTGTCAAGAGCACTTGTCACCAACTGGACTGCACAGCTGTCTGAATTCTGTAACTCCTGGTGACATCACCTCACATTTTATTTCTAGCCCTCTTGTCTCATTTATTGCACTCTTTCAATCTGACAGACTATGTTTTAATAAAATGTCAACTCCATGTAGACTACACTCTAATTATTATCCACTTAATCACTCCCATGTAGGGAATTAAGCCAACAACTCAGACATTTTCCTTATACAAGTGCACGTATCAGAAAAGCCTAGCAAAGCAACATACATATTAAGGCCAAAATGACTTGTGTTCATATTGAGGCTTCAATAAGCATTAATTATGATCAGGAACAATCATTTGTTAATAGGAAAAGTCACTGCTACTTCCAGGGATGGTTGTGAGGATTTAAGATCTTGGTGGAAACAGCCAACACAGCATCTGGTACAGAACATAGCTCAAGCAGTGGAAGACAGGTATTCTGGTTTGGGACAACAGTATCCCCCAAAATGCTCACGTGTTCAGAGGTGGGGCTTTTGGGTATGCCACTATCATTAGGGAATTAGCTGAGCATGCTGTTAGGAGATGGGGCCTAGGGAAGGAAGTAGGTCACAGGTAGCATAATCTAGAATGGCACATCTTTCTCTGGCTCTTTCTCTCTCTGTTTGCTGGCTGCTATGAGATGAGCAAACCTCCTCTTCCATACCCTCCTCTCACGATGTTTTTCTCCCTTGGAGTCAACTTACCATGGACCAAAGCCTTGGAAACCGTGAGCCAAACTAATCCTTTTCTCTTTTAAGTTGTTTATCTCAAGTATCTGTCACACAGATGAAAATCTAACTAATACCATGTGATTAGTGTTATACTTCCTGTCTCACATAGCTTTATGGGTGCTTCAGAAAAAAATCAAAACAATTTTGTTAGTATAGTAACACAAATATCTCTATAAGCATCTAGCTTGTTTGTTCATTTTTCCTAATTCCAAATAAAAACATTACTTCAAGATATCCCAAGAAATCAGGTATAGTGGCACTTATGTGTAGTCTCAGACACTTGTGAGGCTGAGATGAGAAAACTGATACAGCCCAGGAGTTCAAGCCCAACCTAGGCAACAAAGGGTGAGCCTGTCTCAAAAAATTAAAAAGAAACAAATGATATTGCAAGAAAGCTGCATTTTTCCTCCTCTTCTTTTGGGGGAGGGAGGTTGTTCAGACAGTGTACTTGTGCTATGCTACTCTATTGATCCTGACTCCTTACCACTGATCCCCTAATCTCTACACACCAATGGCATGTTACTTGAATTAACTTATTTATCCTACCTGTACTGCACTGTGGGAATAGGAGGGGTTAAAAAAGCTACTAGGCCTATCTGAGGAAGTTCACCACTAAAGACAGGGCTGTGGCAAATGCCACACCATGAGAAACCTCTCTAAGAAACAAACCAAAACTGAAAGCTCTATGTAGTGTAACAGAAAAAAATATTTATTACATCATTTCTGTGAATAAGGATTTCTTAAGACTCTCACAAGTAGCTTACAACGGATGATTCTAAAACTGAATGTATTACATGGTAACACATTTTCACCTTTTATCAATACTACTAAAATATGATTTTTCTGTATATGTCTTTCACTCAACAGTAATGTCTACAACCAAGTGTTTGGGGTCAAAGAGACATCTCTACACTGCCTGCTAAAAGCTGCATACTCTTCAAGGCAATGGGATATGGTAGAAAAAAAAAAAAAGAAAAAGAACAAAGAAAAAAGAAAAGTTTCTGCTCTTGTGCAGCTTACATTCTAATGGGGAGCCAGGCCATAAATAAATATGTGATGTACTGGAAATAGAAAAATATTAAGGTTGACAGAATCATCAGAAAGGGGATTGCTATTTAAGTACGGTGATGAGAGAGACAAAGCTATGAATGAAGGGTAGAAGTGAGCACACAAGTAACTGTAGAAAGTGGCAAGAATGTAAAAGCACAAGGTAGGAGTGTTCATACTGTTTGAGGATCAGGAAGAAGGTCTGCATGGCCAGAACCAAATGCACAGAGGAACGAAGGTGAAAGAGTGATCTTACAGTTTCTAAAGTCTAAGATATTTGGATTTTATAATGAGTAGATGGAATGCCACTGGAGTCATCTTTGAGTGTAAAAGAAATCCTTAGTGGATAGTATATTAAGAAGATTCCCACAAGAGTCAAGTGTGCAAACAGACCACCAATTAGGATGACTCTGTAGTTGCCCAACCAAGTGATAACCATGATGACAATGACTGAGGATGTCATAAAGTGGCTGTGTTCTCAATATAATTGGAAGGTAGAGCTCATAGAATTTATTAACAAACTAGATACAAGGTATGGAAGAGCAAAGGAAACTGTAACTGATTATTAGCTTTTCCTTCTCAATCTCAAATTCTTTCTGCTAGACTATCTATTCCTACTCTCCTCTTACAGCTGATAATCTAAAACTCCTTAAAATAATATTAAATAAATTTTTATGTTTCAGCATTTGGACTACCTGTAAAGGTAACAAGTGCTAAGCTAAAGAATGTCATGGAGTGGGTGTGCCACTGGAGAGAGACACAGATGAAGTGAAGTAAGCATGCAAGTAGCTGTGAAATAATGTTCCAAAACACAGAAGAATGAGTAAAATACAGAATTATTTCTCGTAAGTTGATCTCAAAATTGTCATCATAGTTAAGCACAATAATTTGTATGAGGTTAGAGTTACTGCAAAAGGTAATTAAATATGAATTCTGGACAAGGGACTAAAAACACAAAAGTATCTTTTGTAGAAACACAATTTTCTGGAGTCATTAAACATAAAATGCTTAAGCAGTAAGCTTTACTGAAAGTAATAAAATGCATGACTTGATAACAATGCCAACTATGAAGTCAAAGACAGCAAGCAACTATACACTTTATAATATCTTGTTATAATTAACTCATATATGTTTATTATACAGGGGGATATTAGATACTATTTATCAAGCTGAACATGAATCAAATAAAACTGGTAATATGAAACAGGTTGTCTTGCATTTAATGCATATTATTTAATGTTATTTAAAGAAGATTCTGGTCATCTTCTAAAAGTTCATTCATACATGAAAAACTGATCTTTTAACATTGAATTTTTTTAAGGAAGGTAAAAAAGTGCTATAAGTCGTTAAGAGTGAACGAAGCTATAGAATAGTCCATAAGTTGCCAGGAAATACAGCTTCATAATATCTAGACAATATCAAAGCTACCAATAGTAACACAAAATCTGTCTTAGAAAATGTGGTATCAAAACCAAGAGGGATACAAATCCAGCAAAACATAAAAATACTGCCTCAAAGAACCTTCTACTAGATTTATAATTCAAATTGAATTTTAAACTAAAAATGTAATGACATATTAAGAGTTGGTCATTAATTCAATATGGCATTAAAAAGTGTACTATATAGGTAAAACATATAGAGAATGTAAAATCTTAAATAAAATATCCTTTGATTGTTAAAGACATAAAATTAGACAAGCTTGGAAAGCTTATGACCTAAAGTCAATTCAATCTAGGGGGGAAAAAACTATGATCACACTGTTATATTTATAATGGTCTACCTTTTTATCACTATGCATTTTAGTATTCAGTTTAAACAAATCTTGGCTATATCAAAATTACCACTAATTGAAATAACTTTCATTATTAAAAAGTGGCAATAATGGTGGAATCACCAGCACACCCAGGCATGATTCATATTTCCATCCTTATGATTTCCTTCTACCCACCTGAAGAGGTCTCCAAATTTACTTCTGAGGTGGCTACATGACACATAAAGGTCATAGAGGTAGGCTAAGATGCATCTTTCAGGGGAGGAGCATTCTGAGGGGTTTACAACATGCTTTACCACACCACATAACCTGAGGACAGAAAGGCAGAGAGAATGAGTCTCATGTTCTGATAACAACATGTTATCATCTGAATTTATTAATAGTGGGGAATGTCTGTGTATTATGTGTATTGTCATAATACAAGGGAATTACTGAATATCAGTTTCATAATAAAATACTGAAATACTATATATCAAAAGTTCTTTAAAATTGTCACTGACAAGAAGAAACAAAAACGAAAGCAATGAAAGATATTCTTCTGCACAAATGGTATATTTATATGAAGGAATCCACCAATTAAATTGCTGTGAATAGGACATAAAAAGAAAGGCAAAGTAGAGAACCTTACTCTACTTAAACACTTCACATATTCACAATTGCTTTTCGAAGATTCCTAAATTTCAAGAATTCTTTGTAAAGAAACAATTTTTCAAAGAAGTAAAATCAGGTAAATTCATTTTCAAGAGATGATTCTGGCTTGAATTTGATGAATTCTGATTTTGGAGTTACATTCCATTTATTTATCCAAAGTAGAAACAAATTTACCTTAGTTTATCTTATAAAAGGAGATAAAGCCCTTCCTTTTAGTGACATCCTCTATAACTCCCTTAAATCAGAATAATAATTATTACGGTTCTGTGCCATTTTCCCCCAATGAGAATTACTGCAGTTGTCCATAGGTCACACAACACAGTAGTTCACAGGCACAGAAAAACACACTATGAGTCTGATTCCACCACCATTCTGAATTCTCTTAAAGGGTTTGGCAAAATACTACCCCAATAGTGATTCAGAAAATTCATATCCGTAAATCTGAACAGGGCTTTAGAAATCACGATTCACCATATTCATTGTTCAAAGAGGGTTATGAGGCACAAAAATGTGACTTGTACAATGGCAAAAAAGAATCAGGAGCTTAGGTCTCCCAACCCCTAAATGAGCCTCTCTCCCCTATGTAGGGACAGGGAAAAGCAAGTCTCCTGGGTGTCCAAACCAGGAAGGAGAATAAAACCACAGGTGTCAGGTGTCATAGGTGGATTCCAGGAAATGACAAGACAAAATAGACAAAACAGCATCCCAGTCTCTGTGAAGGAGCATCACCTGGGGCCACCTGGCAGCAGATTAAAGCTACCAACTGGAGCAAAAGTGTTAACATAATTAAAAAGAAAAGTAGTGCTAGGCTGGAGATGTAGCTCAGTGGAAGAGTACTTGCTAACAATGTGTGAGGACTTAGTTTGGACCCCCACCACAAGAAAGAAAAAGAAGGAAAGAAAGAAAGAGAGAGAGAGAGAGAGAAAGAGAGGGAGGGAGGGAGGGAGAGGGGTAGGCAGGCAAACGTGACAGTTTACCCACTATTAATTATATAAACAAAGAATTCCACATATGAGCTGTTAAGCAAAGAGTCAGTCTGTGACTACAGCAAACAAACATTTGTTGAGGGTTAGTTAAGTAGCCATCATACAATAGTTGGTGTTTTTAACTTTTTTGACTGGCCAAAGATTGGGGAAAAAAAAAAAGCTCATACTGTGAAACAGTACCCTCATTTACATACGTACCAAAAAGGGAAAAAAAACAAACCTTGTTACAATTCAATAAATTGATAACATGACCAGCTGGGTTTTCATAAACTATTTTAGAAGTATGGAGTGAGTTAAGCAGCATGAAAGAACTCCCAGTTAGAAAAAAACTTGCTAAACTATGAGAGATTTATTAGCTATGTGATGCTGCCTACATCACTTCACAACCAAACACTGCTTTTACAAAGTCTGAATCTCAGGTTTTTGACCTGTAAAACAATACAAAAACTTAACCTTACAACGATGTAACTGTATTTAATTCTAAACTATACATTTTCAAGTTTCTGAGTATTTCAAATTATACTTCCCCATCAATGAGTACAATTAATACCTGTATAAGATATTGTTTTATTTTCCTAAAAGCTGCTGTCAAGTGGATGCTACTTAAGGAATAACATGTAACTTAATTATGAGTGCTAGATTATATATATATTAAAAAAAACAGCACTGTGAAATCATAGATCTCCATGATTTGTTTGAGCCCTGGAGGAAAAAAAAATGGATAAAAAGGACAAACAGGTTTTTGTTGTTGTTGATGATGATGATTTTTCCCCTTTTCCTCAACAAAACACCTTAGGGAAAAGGTGTGGAGCAGACAAAAATTTGCAAAGGTTTTCAAGAACTCATTCTCATTTGGTCACTATAATCTTGGTCTCTAATGGGTATACTGGGTAATTCCTGAGTCAAATTTCATTGTGGGACTAGAGTAAGCCCTAGCCAAAAATGCACACAAACATAGAAAAGACTGAGAAAATTATTTGTTCTAATTTGCCTCTTGTCAAAGTTTTTAATTAATCAAAAATATGAAATCAAAGAACCAAATTACTATGATGAGATGTGCGGAGCTTATTCAATATTGGGTTTTCCAAATATAAACTGAAATTACATAAATAGAGAAGTTATAAATATTCATTATTTATAGTAAGCCAAGATGCTGGGCAATATATATAACAGAGAGTGCTACAAATGATCAGACTTGTACTCTCAGAAATCAGGAATGGGAAGGAAGGCAAGAAAGAATGAAGAAGGAATAATTAAAAAGAATAAAATTACTTATATTTCCTCTGATAAATGAAAACATTTAAGTGTACTTTTATTGAACCAGGTATCGGTTCTACTTTCCTCTTAAAACCACTATCATATTTTACCACAAAAATTATAAATCCTGGAACTAAAAAAATGATAATGACATTTCATGTACCAACCCTTCAAACACCTGGGCTGTCTGATCAGGATTCAGGATCAGACAACTGTGATACCGCCTGAGAACAGCCACAATGCAGACACACAGTCCTGTTGTATAACTTCCTGCCAGGCTGGAGGATTTTAGGAGCAGTTCAGCTTCCACAACGCTCAGTTCATTTAGTAACTACAACAGAAGAGACTGAATAAAAATGATGCCAAAACAAACAGGAAAAACACACTTCCACGAATCGTGAATATTCTGTCACTTGGTATACAACAGCCTCAGAAAACACAAACAAGTGAATGAACGGGCTTTTTATTTTTTATTTTTTTTTATTTTTAAGCCTTTGCCAATTAACAGACTTGTTCTTTTGTCTAGACATCAGGATGTATACAATCAGGAAGTACCCAGTGCTGAAATAGATACCGAAACTTTATGGTAGCCCATGGTTCTAGACTGGGTAATTTTAGACAACACCCCTATCCTTCACTTTTTTGCCCTTGTTCCCCTTAATTTTTATAAAATAGAAGCTGTTATACTTATAGAACTAATCCTACAAAATAAGAAATGGAGACCTAGCCTAATATCTACTAACAACACAAGGAATAAATAAACTCAAATGTGCATAGAACTATAGTAGGAAAAATTAAAGTGCATGGGCTTTTTAAAATTTCAGCCTTAAATACACTCCAAAGAAAATAATCTTTCAATATTACCTCAGCAAAACAATAGAAGACAATAAAATATTCAAAACTCTTGTATTTTTAAATGACATATTTTAGCAACAATTATTAATTGAAAACTATGAACATAGTTATAATTAAAATAATAGTTGAAGACTTTTAACTCCGAAGGATTCAATTATTCAAACGTTACTGGGTTTTTGAAAGAGTACTAATGAACACCGATTGGTTCATTTTAAAAGGCACGGCAGTTACCAGAGGTTGGCAGAGGGGTGATGGGGGAGGATGGGGAAATTGGTCAACAGGTACTAAGTTACTGTTAGAAGTAAAAGTTGTGGCATGCTGTTGCACAAGAGGGTGATTACAGTTAATAATGATAATCTACTGTGCACTTCAAAATGACAGTATTTTGAAAGTTTTCACCATAAGCATCACAAAGAAATGAAAAATTAGGAGTTATGTTTAGCTTGATATAAACACTTTTCAACATATGTGTTAAAGCATATGGTATTACATGAACATGTACAATTTTTATATTTTTATGTATCAATTAAAAAACAAATTTTGACAGGGCATGGTAGCAAGTATTAATAGTCCTGGCACATGGGAGGCAAGGCAGGAAGACTACATGAAGGCAAGAGTTTACAAGCAATCTGACAACACATTGCAACCACGTTTTGAAAAACAAAAAAACCCCAATAAATGCATTTTTTAAAATTTTTCAAAAAAATCAGTAAGTGGATTCCATGATGCAGGGTAGGTTTGCTTTCCTAAAGGCAAGAAAAACAGCCTACACACCTGTATTGCAAAGTCAATTAGTCCGTTGATGTTCAGTGCTGGCTCCATGAGATCAAAGATGAGCTGAATATGGTGGGCCAAAGGGAGATGATAGGATGTACCTGATGCAAAGCTTGTGATTTGTTCCAGCACATTGTTAGAGATCTATGAAAACACAAGTAAAAATAATTATATGACCAATACTCCATAAAATCTCCTAATTAATAAGTTATTTCAGGCTTTCAAGTGTGGCATCTGAATTCATCTATGATTCTATTTATTCAAAAGTTAAAATCTTCACAGAAATAAACTGCACAAATCACTTAATAATTGGAAAAAATATGACAAATTGTTAAGACATAATCTTAGTGATTCTAAAGGTATAACAACTATACAAAATTTAAATATATCTAATCTGTACTGAATTTATAAGAAGATGAGATTTTTTCCCCCAATTTCACAGTATTTTATTTCAATGCACAACAGACTTATCCTGCCTCAATAGTCATATATGACCAATACATAATAACATAATAATTCCATTAGGTATTATTTTATATACTGCAATTATCATAAGGTAAAAATGTTTACATAATAAAGACTCTTAGGAAGGCAATGTGCCACTTAAAAGTAGTATGAAAATTGTTTCAAATATTTTTAAAATGTATTTATAAAATTAACTAAGGTTAAAAACATACTGTATGAAAGATCTGAGAGGAAATAAAAATATTCTAGATACATAATAAACAAGTCAAAATGGTACCTGAGATGTCACTTGGTGCTGATCAAAATAGGAAAGGAGTTGAAGTTTTGTGAAGACAGTCTCCAGGGTTGGAAATGATTCTTGTTTGTTCTTTCTGGCCTTTGGCCCATCATCCCCAACTAAATAAGCATAAAACAGATGTTTTTTTTTTTCTATTTAAATGAAGCTCTTCACTTTCTAATAGATAATTTTTATTAAAGTATAACATACATGGAAAAACGGTATACACCCTGAGTATCCATACATGTAATGATGTCCAAATCAGAAAACAGTATCCCACAACCCCAGAAACCAATTTTAGCCCCCTTTCTTCACAGGGGACCAAGATCCTGAATTCTTACACCTTAGAACAGTAATGTGCACTTGGGAACTTTGTATAATTCAATCATACATATTATAATTTTCATATGTGGCATATTTTGTGCAACACTGCCCTTTTTTGTGTGTAGAACTGAGGATAAAAACCCAGGGGTACTCTACAACTGACCATTAAGCTACTTCCCTGACACTCTTTTTATTTTTATTTTTGGAGGCAGAGTCTCACTAACTTGCTCAGGCTGGACTCAAACTTACAATCCCCCATGTCAGTCTCCCTAGTGTCAGCTATTACAGGCATGCACTACTGTTCCCAGCCACAGTACGCTTTCCAGTCTGACTTGGTGGAAGTTGTGCTTGGGAGTACAACTCAGAGGTGGTGTAGCTCAGTGGCAGAGTGTTTGACTAGAATGCTTGGGGAACTGGATTCAATCCTCTGCACTGCATCAAAAACCAAAACAAAACTATTGAGTTGCTGATGTAAATTTGATTTGTTCTAAAAATTAGTAATTCTAACTAATGCACGGTATTACAATGTGTGTCTATACCACTGGTGTATTTTCCTTTTTCAGTAGTGTCACGAATTTGTCAATCATGAAAGTGCCTTTATCATTAAATGACTTTTAAAGTACAATAACATCAGCCAGGCTTGGTGGCACATGCCTGTAATCCTAGCACTCGGGAGGCTGAGGCAGGATGCTTGTGTTGAGTTCAAGGCCAGCTTGGACTACAGAGTGAGTTCAAGGCCAGCCCAAGCTGCAAAGCAAGACCCTGCCTCAAAAAAATTTTTTTTAATTAAAAAAAAAAAAATGACATCAACAATGAAGGGAGAGGGATCACTCAGTTCCACTTTGAAACAATAGGTCCCCTCATTAGCATATTCTATGGAAACTCAACTCCATACTTACCTGAATCAGTTTAATATGTAAAAAGAGAAATTTACATGATGCCTAACGTTTTTTAGGGGTGGTAAGAAATTAAATCATTCCACATTAATGGGAAAGTGCTACCAATTTAGCATAAAGAGATTTGCAGAAAATTCCAGTTAAAAATATTACATTGTTTATTTCAGAGGAATCTCATTCTTAACAGTACTAAGATCCAACAGAAGATTCATTCCTATTTTAAAATATTTTTAATATATGTATTTACAAAGATAAATCCAAAAACAAAGGCAAAGTGTCATTATATGATCTTAAGGTTGTTCCTGACATTATAAATTCTAAGTAGTTAAAGAGCACCTACTCATGAGCTGTGCATTCATACTGTCTTCCTGTTAGGGACAGTTTAATTTGAGAGGACAAATTTCACTACACAGATTTCTTTATCAAAGACACAAGAAATGAACAAGATTTCACTAAACTAAAACATGCTTTGCTAATGAAAATGTAATGCTTTTAGAAAGTAACATTAAAAGAAAAGAGGCTTCCCTTTCAACAGTAAGCAATTTATGTTTAAAGTCCAACACAAAAACAAATGAAATAGGCTGCTGTATTCCAAACTGCTAAAGCAAATGTCAATACCAGAATTAGAGGTGGTGGAATAACATAAATTATAAGCCTGGGCCACTTTCAGTGGTATACCAGATACATAAGAAGTATGAGAACTAGTCATTTCACTATATATACTTAGTTTACAATATTTATTCTGATAAATACAAATTATGAAATTTTGTCTTCACTATAGCTGTTTAAAGGTCATGAGTATGTTTAAAATACCCAGTTTTGACTTTTTCCTAACATCAGTGATCCAAGGCTGAAAAGCTCACATCAATTGTCTTGTGTACCCTTTGCTTTAAAAGTGAAGCTAATGTATTAATTCAATCCTTTCTATGACCAAAACAAACAACAGACTTGAAGTAGATCCAACTAAGCAATCTCAAATCCATCTTCTTGTTTATGCAAATAGTTGCCCATTTACTTACATAGGGCTAACTTCTTAGAACTTCATAAAAAAGGAAGTAATTGATTCTTGGCAATTCATACCCATTTTAAAAGAAAAATGTGGGAAATGAATGGTGATTCTCCATGAAATATTCATTTTTATGATATTTACATAAAAAACAAGTTGCAATTCACATTTTTAAATTTATTTTATGTCAACTTGCTTTCATAGCTTACATTATTGCTCTTTTGTTGTATAATTTTAACTTTCTTTTTTAAAAGTTCTTAAATCCAGAAAATGTTGGCCTTTAGGCTATGTTATAGTAAACTTCATTAATGCTTTCAAGAGACCCACCAACAACCAAAAAAAGATGATTAGTTAAAGCAAATATAAAATGAAGTTTGATGGTGTTTAACTGGAAATATCATTTAAACTTCACATTAGAAAGTCTTTTAGGCAAGGCCTAGCTGATCTGACCACACTCTTACTGGGATGGTACTTCAAAATTTTATTTTTTTGTATTACCAGAAATCAAACACAAGCTCATTCCGTTCTCATTTTGTTGAGGGTGGGGAGGGGTGGGAGGGGGAGAGTTGAGCAAATTTCCATTAACCTGAAGTACAGCTGGCTAGCTTCTGGTATACACACTAAGTTTCAAGTTGTGGCTTAACATTAAAACTAATACATTTCCCAGAAAGTAGCTCAGTACATCTCAACACTTTCTTTCTGGCTGAGGATTTTTATCTAAAATGAAGACGACGCTGCTCTAAAATTGTGTTTCTATTACTGGAATCTGAAAAAACAACAAAACAATTATTTTCTCTATATGAATTTGTATGACAGAAGAGACTATTTAAGGCATTATTACAAAAAAAGGACAGATATACAGTCTGGCATTAAAAAACTGTGAAGGATGTAGACTGAACAACAACAAAAAAAGACACCACAATGCTTTCTTCCCCTTCCCACCTCCTTCAGCCTTTTAAAACCAATAATTCCATAGGATCTGCAGACTGTAAATAATTTAGATAAATTTGTACATCTGAATCTCTTACAGAAGACAATGTCCCCCACCCTTATTTCCTACATATCAAAAAGTAGTGTCAAATATTCTTTGCTTTCTAGCTGCAGGGTTTCTAAATTCAATCTTCTAATGCAACTCATTTCCTCTTTAAGAAAGAAAACATCAAACCAATTTAGTTTCCTTAGACAGAGCACTTTTCTTTTTCAAGCTCAGTAACAAGAAGCCAACAGGAGGGTTTCGTTTCCCTTCTACAGCTTTTGGCTGTTCCCTCATGGTGTAAGGCCATGAATTGGCAGTTGGGGAATGTGATGTAAATTATAGGATGCTAGCTTTCTCACTGTGTTCTAAAGACTACTGCCTAGACATAAAGTATCCAGAATCCCATTCCCAGACTAAAATATGTTGCCCTTCTACCATGTTTCCGCATGTACACCTTTACTGACAGAAGAGAAGTTCTTCGAAACATCTGTACCTATTTTTTTCTTTAAGAAAGCTCTAGCACGGACAAGTTCAAGCATTATACCCTGTTGAAGTCTAAAAACTGAATCTTCTGTGGAGAAATTCAACAAAGGATATTAGGGACACTAGCGGGGGTTCCACCACATATAGGAGGAATGCTATTCATACAGAGTTAATCCAAACACTTTTTTCTTTGAATTATTGTAGTAATAGAAAAAGAAACACCAGTGGTGAAAGGGGGGCATATATTACATCATATGATTACATAAACCTTGAAAAGACTAATTAGGGAAACGTGAAGTAGATAATTTAAAATTCCAATTATGCAATATAGTAACACACTATAAAAGCATAGCTTCACTGTAAATATGTAAAAAGCAAAAGAGAAAGAAAATTTCCAGTAAAGAAGGCATTACTGCCAAAGACTCAATTTCCTTTTCCACTCAAATTATTTGGTGATATAGGTAGCTCTCACTACTTATTGTAATTTTTCCGAATACAGTAAAGAAAAACCTCAGTGCAAGTATGAGTACCCCAGAGCTAAAGCAAACAAGTCTGAAAAATCACGGTAAAGATACAAGGACATGGGACTACTTTCAGAATAATGGTTTTTCAACTTATTCTTCAGTACTTTATTACTACTGTGGAAAATGTGTAATTTATAGAAAAACAGCAGACAATAAAAATTTCCTATATCTATCTGTGGAATATGGTATTTTAATACACCAATTGCTACAAATGGACACAAGTCTTCAAATTTAAATGTGCTTATTCATATTTCAATGTGACAGTCATTGAGGAGAGGAAACACTAGTGACAGTGGCATACCCCACTTTGATAAAGACTGTGTGAAGGAGGAAGACAAAACAAAACACAGCGGGAGCCAATGCATTAAGGCTCTTTACCCCCTGTCTCTGTGGTGCTCTTCTTATTTAGGATTTTCAAGATATCTTTGGTAATCTTCTTCAGTTGATGCCTGGCTTCATCCCGCTCTTTACCAACTCCATAGAGAAGGATTGTGCGCTGGTTACACTCATGACTTGAAGATTCATCCTGAAAGACAGAAAATGTTTTCTGAGACTCTCGCTTGCAGAGGTGGGCTTGCTCTCCATACCCCTGAATCGCACTAACTGCAGCACCTCCACACTGGGTTCCAGTGGTGGCATCCCACCCACCTCTCAAGGCACCTCAACCTCCACTGGTAAAACCCTTGTTTGTCCAGTCTAGAACTTGCTAAAGTTAAAAAAAAAAAACAGTGTCAACTGACATGAAGTCTTAATAGAAGCATTTGATGTGGACCTACCCTATAGAGTAAGTTCTGACTGTAAAAAAAACTTTTCATTGCTTAAAATTGAACATATTATTAATTTCCTATCATGTAACATACTATATTATTTGTACTGTCACTTTAAGGAAAATGTTACTTCTTAGTAAGCTTGGTTTTATATGTATAGCACTGATATGTATTTTATATTTGGGGGAAACTTTAACTGGGTCCTTCAAACATCTTTAGAAAAAACCGTGCATTACTTGAAACATTGCTGTTAAAAATACATTTCTATTTATCTCCAAATAATAAGACAGAAAAGACTGCAGGTCTCCTTCAGTGTGAGGTAAATAGCTGGAAATGCAAACATGTTCTAATACCACCACTCTTCCTTCCACCAGTAAGTCTAAAAACTATTTTCCCACACAGGGGAAGAAATTATTTATTTACAACATAGCAGAAATATACATGCACTACTAAGGACATCCTTCAGCCAACTTTAAGTGGTCCAGGGTGAGTTCTCATTTTAAGGCACAGCTTGTAATTTTCTATCCCAATTTTTCTCTTGGATCTTATAGTCTTCTATAATTCTAGCTCTAACCCAATATATCTCCTTTTCTTAACCTCTTTACAACTTTGTCCATGCCAAACATTTACTTTTCCTACCACTGTCTTATCCAGTGAAGCTCACAGGAAAAAAAAAAAATCTTGACCCATTGGTTCATAATGAGCAATGGTTGCCCCAAAGACCAAAATCCTTCAGACCCCTGGAACTCTGATGCTTACTCGGGAGTACTAAGTATGTGTGCTCTGCACAAAGTGGCACTGTGCTTCTGCAGACATCAAGTAAGAGGCTTGTTCTGCTCCAATTCACTTTGCTCACAGTCTATCATTTTGCTAGTCTTTCCCTTATCCACATACTTGTCATCTGGCCACACTTCCATTGCACTGGTTTCTTTTTACTATACTCTACCAGAAATATACATTTGCATGTCCCCCTTATTTATCTTGCTGCATCCCTTCATGAACTTGTAATGATTCAAGTGTACAAATCTGCCAGGGAGGGAGGAGACAAAGGGGGACGGAGCGGGAAAGAGAAAAAGATGGGGAATGGGGGGAGGATGGGAGATGGGTGGGGGGAAGGAGGGAGGAGAGA
>RJWM01001408.1:0-77532 GCA_004363535.1 Dasyprocta punctata | reverse complement strand
TGAAAGATGTTAACAGGCAGACTCTTACTCCAAACTGTACATCTGAATAAGCTTAGTTGCTTGTTAAACTCCAACTGTAGTTATTGTTACAGAGCACTGGTAGAATAGCTCTTTGGCAAGATGTATCCCTACAAAGAGAATAGGAGGGCACTGAGAACACTACAAAATCAGGTGGTACCATTCATACGCTTAGTCATTTCAGTTAAGGTGGATGTCAACTGGTCCCAAATCAATGTCTATGTGAGAGGTGATGGAATGAGTGAGCAGTTATTTGCAAACTCTATGTACATAAGGTAAGACATGGTAGGAACACTGGAAAAATACACAAATGAATGTTTCTTGTTTTTAAGAAACACAGGTTCAAGCCAAAAGTAGTTATTGCAAAGGTAGAAGTCCACGTGGGAATAGTGAAGGAAGGCATCCTAGGAAATCTATGTGCCTCTCACAGGAGCTCAGACTAACCACAGACCTAAACTGAAATTGCAGTAGCCCAAGACTGGGGAAGACAGAGCTGTGACTGGATCCTAGTCCTGCCACTTGACAACTCCATGATCCCATATAATGAACTTACCTGAGTAGCAGATTCTTCCCCTGAAAAAAATGGGGCAACACCATCTTCCTTGTAAAGTCTTTGGGAGAATAACCAAAAGAAAGTATATAAAATGCTTAGGAGTACACAGGCCACAGTTCTCACTGCTGAAAATTGATATTCTAGACTTCTTATGCTCTTTACAGGTCCCCAGGCTCCAGAGTGTACTGCGCTATTCAACAATTTTCACATAGACTGGTGGAGCTCCTTCCAGTACTGCTGTTCTTTCTACCATCTAAAACACTCTCAACAGCTTCAGCTGCACTTGCCACAATGCTACATGAGCTACAGCATCAGGTCACTGACACTCTGTTTATGGAAACCCTTACCATAAGAAGAGGAAGGGAAAGGAGAGTTTGGAAGATTTATCATAGTGTAACTCAATTATGTTCTAGGCATTGTCTTGATGTCCGTCTTCCCTGATAGACGGAAAATTTTGAGAAAGACTTCATGTTTGTTTTATTCTTTTTTCTTTTTTTTTGTATTCTCCTTAATAAACACCAAGCTAGCACTTAGTATTTGTCAAGTACATCAAACGTATAGTTGGACTAATAAACATATGGTGAAAGGAATGGGACAGGCTGAAGACAAAAATTGAGATTAGTTTCCTAGGAATCTTAACCTGATATAGTTAAGTGGAGAGAAAACTGAAGGGAAGAAGTGAGTGCCAACTAGAAAGTCTGAGCTAAAATCTTGGTAAGGTAAACTAAGTCTCAATGGTGAGAACCAAAACTAAGAAAGAAAGTCCAAGAGATACCAGAAGGAAGGTAGGAAAGAACTGGGTGTCTGAATCCAAGGAGTAGGAGTGCATCACACTGGATTTCAAGATGGACCCACTTGAAAAAATCTTTTGGTGAAAAAAAGTACTTTATGAGGGCTAGAAGGGTATATGTGCAAGACATCTGCAGGGTAGAGGGAAATGCATTGTAACTATGTAGTTTTTGGTTTGATGTCACTGCTAATGTGGGTGACAGGGATAAGGATAATGCGTCTAGTGCTGGGAGGGGTACAAACCTCCACAATTTCTTTTTATGGGAGATGACTAAAAAGCTGAGATGATGAAGCATGCAAACAAGCCATCAAATGGTGCACATGCACATTTCACAATTAATAAGATGCTCTGATAAAAATGTAGGGTCACAGAAATCAGGAAACATGAGAGTATGGGCCATCAATAATGTCAATGGCTGGTTCACTAAAATGCCATGTATGACCCTCAAAAGAGAAGTTTCTCTAATGTGCAAAGAGAAGAAAGCAGGAAACAAGGGCTGAAGTAAGAGATGATGATGAAATAGTGAAGTGACCCACAATTACTAGAGAAGTGATCCATATTTACTACACACTGAACATTAACAACAGCAGCTTGAGAGAAAAGAAAAAATTTAGTTGGATAATCAACTTCAAACTTTCATTTCAAACATGTGATTCAAATTCAAGAAATCAATATTGAAAGGCAGATTAAGTGATAAAGAAGATAGGAGACAATAGACTCTTGTTTAGATTAATATGAAAAGAAAGGAGCATCGTTCTACCTGAGGGAAAGGGAGAAAAGGTTCGTAAAACCGAAGACAGCTGTGGAGGTGAGGAAGTGAGAAACCTAGAGAAGCTCCAATCAGTTGATTGGCCTGGACATGCTTAGAGCGCTGGGTCAAGAAGATAGGTCAGAACTTGCTAGTGAGGGGACGGAAGCGAAAAGCCAAAGCAACATGTAGTTAGCTAAAAAGAAATCAGCAATTAACCTCTAAATGCAATGTAAAGATAGAATTTGTTTCTTACAGCTAATTACTTTCAGGAAAATCATAATAGCTGGTACTGTATTAGCCTTCAAAGAGAACAGGAACAGACATTTTAAAGGTACTTTGTCCTCATAGCCTGTAAGATTTGTTTACATAATTTGTTTCGTACAAATAGGACAAACGTTTCTTCAAACTATAGTTTATACTGAATGAGATAGTGGTCAGTCTATGAAAAATATCAAATGTTTTCAAAGGTAATAAGGACTTCTTTCAACTCGGTACTTAAAAATTTGCAAGGGCATAGTTGCCATAGCAATGATCTCAGATCAGCACCAAACAATTACTCTATAGTTTATTCCTTGAAGAATATGCTCTTTAACCAGGAAAAAGAATGAAATGGAGATTCTTCAGGAAAAACCAAGCTATTGCTTTTAAATTTTCCCAACTTGTTTCTGCTGAACTGAATAGGACATCTTCCCTATAAACTGGGTTCTGAAAACCCTCCAAATCATTCATCCTCCAAATCACTGACTTTCCTTCCCAGATACTACCTCATGTCCACAGAGACTTAATCAAGAAAATAGGAGGATATACCTTCAAAACCACGGTAGGTTTCCTGCACTACAGAAATTAAAATGTTTTTCAATGAAACATCCTTAAAAGAAAGAAATAGAGTTAACAAAATTGAGACCTAATTTGAGTCATCTTAATTTCCTTAAATGATTAGAAAATGTTGCCAAAATGTGTGTTCAGAAAGATGTGAGATTATTAGAGCTGAAGGCTAACCTTTCACCTTAATCATACTTTCTGGTATTTTTTACAGTGATTCAATAATCATTGTTTTTAAATTATTAAACTAATGTCTAAAGAAAAAAGAATCCCATTCTGAATATGTGCTTTTCTTCCAAATACTTATGAAAAATAGATGAAGTAGATATAATTTTCCTAATAAAAGAAAATACACCATTTCATACTTCATCTCTATTTTTGTATGCTTAAACATTCAGAAGGAAACCCAGTATATATTGTAGAATAAAGGGAACATAATATCCTGCCTCATCTCTATGTAGCATAGTCAGTTTTTTAAAGTAAAAAGTTCAGTTAAGTCTTCAGTTTATTAAAAGAAAAATTAAAAAATACCGAAAAATAAAATGAAGAGCTTTCAACGTATGTCTTTAAACATTATTTCTTTTGGCTGAGTTAAAATCAGGATATACAAAGTTAACTTGAACAAAAGTATTCCTTAGTTCTCAAATTCTTTGAGAGCCCTCTAGAGATTTGGAAGTACATATTTTCAAAAAAGTAGTGTAATATAAGAGTCTTGAATCTATTTTCCTTTAGTGGGGCAGACTGACTTGTAGAAAACAATCATGATTTTCTTATAAGCCTTGTTGTATCTGCACAATAAAGAAACATGTCATAAATATCCTATAGAGTGTATAACTTGATATAAAGGCAAGTATAATCCTCATTTTATTTAATGAAGTGTAGCCATTCCACACCTATTATTGACCTCTCAATCCTCGGCCTTAGGATGTGTGTATGAGGGAGGGTTCACAGGTACTATACACACAGAGCTCACACAAAAATGTCAGCTTTGGAACGAGATGATTAGAATAGTCACCAATTAACTTGAAAGCTTTGTGTCTTCATTTCTTTCACCCAGTATGAAGATAAAATAAGTACAGTATTTACTTCAGAGAGTAGCTGGAATAATGAGTTAATACATGATAGTGAAAGAAATCAAATGTTGGTTATTATTATTTTAAAGCATAAAATCTCTTTTAAATAGTAAAATTTAAGGTCTCCAAACCAACAAGAAAGTTTTATTTTGATATTAAATTTAGATTTAAAAATAACACAACCTTTCTTCAAGTTTTAAAATCAAGCTAATATTCCTAGATGGCCAACAGATGAGAATTAGTAAGTGAATGAAATTGGCAATTGAAATGAGTAAAACTGATACTTGCAATTGGTTTCAAATTCATGATGGCAATAAAATTCTTATGTCCATTTAATTTGGTAGCCCTCAAACTTCAGCGTGCCTGAGCATCATATGGAAAGCTCATTAAAACATAGATGGAGGTTGATACATGCCGGTTCCTGATTTATGGGGACTAGATAGGTACCCAAGAACATACATTTCTAGGTGAGGTTTAGTACTTTGAGAATTAATGTTGAAGAAATTTAGTAAGACACAACTCTCAAAATTCAAAGAAAAGCTACAACTCTCAAAATTCAAATGAAATGACCAAAACATGTATTCACAGCAAAAGCACCTACCCAAAGGATTCCACTGCTGACAGGAGAACAGTACAGTTCAAGATGTTATACCTTGTCTATACAAGGTGTAGTGGCAACAAGATTTAGCCCTTCAGTTTTACCCCTACGATATTATTTCCCCTTAGGTTTAAAATAACTATACATATTAGTGATACAAGGTTTTCTTAATTTAATATTACCATTCCAATTTCCCCCAAATTCAAAGCTATGTAAAAAGTCATTTTAAAAACTGTTTATATTTAAATCCTGCTTAAGAAAGGCATGAAGGACAACGCTGCTTTATAAAATATGTCTGGCAATAGATAAAACTGCTTTTCTTTTATAATGTAATTTTGAAATCTGATCATTTATAATGGGAGGAAACTGTTTTCTCTACAAAGAAGTTAACCAAACACAGATTTAAAATAATGACATTATTAACCAGGGAAAAAAACAAAAGGCAAGAGGCTTAACATCCCTAACCAGCACACATTTTGAGTTAATGCAATTACTTGTTAGAAGGTAATATATCATCCAGTGAGGAGCACAATACGTTTTCAGGTGAATAACTATCTCAGAAAGCAAGCTTGCAACCTCCAGGAAGCAAATTTTGAAGGTTTGATCTCTACTTGGATTTATAATTTACAGGGAAAATAACTAAAAGAACTCCAAGTAATAAATGAAGCTTCAGTAAAAAGTTACAAGATTTTAAATTGCTTTTTAGTAGATGACTTCTCAGCCACCTTTAACCCTCATTTCCCAGGATAAAAGCAGAAGTCCTAAAAGCAGACAGATGGAAATTCAGTGTCTGCATAGTTTTGAGTCCACAGTGTTGAAGGTAATCTCTGAATGTGAAGTTCTCTCTCTCCATTTCTCTCTAGACTATTCAAGACTTCACTGATGAAAACTCAGCAAATTCTTAATCACAAAGTGTTTTGCCAACTAAATTAAGACCTTAGAAGGAAAATACCAGATGCCAGTCTGCAAGTTGCATTAACTACCACTACTGGAGACATTCAAATCCTTCAGATCAACAGAGCAACCAGGTAATGTTATATATCTAGAAGTATTTTACAAATATGTATTTATACTAAGATGAGTGTATAAGTTTTTTAAATTTTAAATTGAAAACCTTAAATAACAATACTACTGCTAGCACATACTTGGAAAATGAAAATACAAGTCGTATCAGAGACGATCATTAAGCCCTTCAGTAAAAAAAAAAAAAATATGCAAAGCACAGAAATAAATTACAAATAGTTTTATTTATCTTGACAATGAGATTTAAGCAGACTGGGAACCAAAAGTCTTGCTGTTAGGAATACTTATTAAATAACTTATTCATGTAAAGTAAAGCATTTATAAAGAATTGACGAAACTATCTCAGTATGAACTACTAAGAATTGTAAAGCAGCAGTAAAGAAGATTAAAAATCAATGATCTTGTATCAATAACACATCCAGTTTAGTTCAGTACTTTCAAAAAGCATTAAATAGGAGGTTTTGAAAATTGAAACTGACTTGTGACAGTGTGATTTTAAATTGCTTTGGTTTTAACAATCACAGAATAAAAAAAGAACTCCATTAATAGTTTGAGGAATTTAGTGTTACCTTAATTTATTATGTTAAACCTTTACATGGAAATGTTTTTTTCTTCTTTATTTAGGTATTTCTATTTTCAACATGACTATGTCTATCAGGAATGGCATTTTATGTAGAACCAGTTTTGTTTTACATGAAATATCACACATTTCATCTCAAGCTTCAAAACTTAGATGCCAAGTAGTAATATTGAAGTCAATGGTTAATTTTCTTTATAGTTGCCTCTTTTGCTAATAATAAGAAATCAGAGAAGTCAATAGTTTTGCTATTTATTTTAGCTACGATTATACACCCCAAATATCTAAAAATATATATCCTGGTTATTTTAAATAATGTCAACTAATAAGCATATATATCTAGGTAATTCTTTACTTTTTAGTTTTAAGATTTAAAATGAATGACATTCATAAAATTTATGTAAGACTTCAAATATAGCCAACAAAGTTGGAAGTGAAACATACATGAGTTAAAAAATATTTAGAGTTCAACAATTATTCTCCATGAAGCTCATTTTTGAATAGACTGGCAATATAGAGCCAGGAATATTTCATAATTTACAGGAAAATGTTTCAGCTATTTTTTCCTATTCAGTATTTAATAAAATTCTCAAGAGTGACTTCACACTTGTTTCTTTTCACTTTTTAATCTCAGATTCTAATGGGTCATTGTCAATCACTTCTTTTCCAAACATTTCACAGTACTAGAGTAAATGAAGCCAGGAATAAGGATGGTGGAGGAAAAGCGGCCAAAAATATGTAGAAACTTAAGACCCTAAAAGGCATAAAAGTGAGCTTGAGAAAGAATAAAAGCAGAGTGCAAGTTCCCCACCACCACCACCCCCGGCTTTTATATGTAAACACAGATGGGCTTAGACTGAGATCAAAATTGCCCTAAAAAGCAGGTATTCAACAAGCACGAAATGTAGGGCACCCCAATATCACATAATGCACTTCATATCCTTATACTTTGCTACACTAGAATATCTGCTAAGATTAAATATTTTCAGATTCTGTTTTCTGCGGTCCTATGAATCACCACAATAAAGACCAGAAATCTCAATGTGTAGTGAAAGTTGCACCTGAAAAAATTACACACAGCAGTAACATTGACATGAACTACTGGAACTAAAATAATCACCCTCCCTCCTGCTCTAGGTAGCAAAGAGGAAATGGAGGACACCAGCAACCTCACCTCTGAACCCGGGAATAGCAGCCTGTGTGCCAGGGACTACAAGATCACCCAGATCCTCTTTCCACTGCTCTACACTGTCTTGTTCTTTGTCGGACTCATCACAAACAGCCTGGCAATGAGGATTTTCTTTCAAATCAACAGTAAATCTAACTTCATTATTTTTCTAAAGAACACAGTCATTTCTGATCTTCTAATGATTCTAACTTTTCCATTCAAAATTCTTAGTGATGCTGAGCTGGGACCAGGACCTCTGAGAACCTTTGTGTGTCAGGTTACTTCTGTCATATTTTATTTCACAATGTATATCAGTATTTCATTCCTAGGATTGATAACTATCGACCGTTACCAGAAGACCACCAGGCCATTTAAAGCATCCAACCCCAGTAATCTCTTGGGGGCTAAGATTCTCTCTGTTGTCATCTGGGCCTTCATGTTCTTATTCTCTTTGCCTAACATGATTCTCACCAACAGGAGACCAACGGACAAGAATGTGAAGAAATGCTCTTTCTTCAAATCACAATTTGGGCTGGTCTGGCATGAAATAGTCAATTATATCTGTCAAGTCATTTTTTGGATTAATTTTTTAATTGTAATTGTATGCTATACACTCATTACAAAAGAACTCTACAGATCATATGTAAGAACAAGGGGAGTAGGCAAAGTCCCCAGGAAAAAGGTGAATGTCAAAGTTTTCATCATCATCGCTGTGTTCTTTATTTGTTTTGTTCCTTTTCATTTTGCTCGAATACCCTATACGCTGAGTCAGACCCGGGATGTCTTTGACTGTGCAGCAGAGAACACTTTGTTCTATGTCAAAGAGAGCACACTCTGGTTAACTTCCTTGAATGCATGCTTGGATCCATTCATCTATTTTTTCCTTTGCAAATCCTTCAGAAATTCCTTGATAAGCATGCTGAGGTGCCACAATTCTGAAAAATTTCTATCCCAAGAAAACAGGAAGAAAAGACAGGATAATGGTGACCCAAGTGAAGAGACTCCAATGTAAACAAATTACCCAAGGAAGAGCTGCAATTCATAGTATTAAGAATCCCTCAAATGAAAGCACTGTGTAAAAATGTTAACACTAAGAAGCAGCTTGGTTAGTAACAGTATCTCTTCAATAAATAACTACAAAAGTAATTTTCACCTACTTTTCTGGTATAAAAAGCTATCTTGAAACGTTTAAAAATAACTTAATCTATAACTAGGTAGTAAAAAGCCATACCCAATCACTATGCTGCATGCAAAACTACAAAGAATTCATTAATTGCAGAGCTTTTGCAGAGTGGGTTACTATATAATAACTATTGTAAGTTTTAAATAAATCATTGATCACAATTTTATTTTTATATCAACAGAAAAAAACATCAATCTGATATAATCCACTTGCCAAAAAAATGGTTTTATTATGATGTATATACATCTTCCTCCCCTAACCAACTCATAGCCTATTATGAGATTCATAAAAATAAGTATGATAGATAAAGCATAACTACTGATTTTTAAGTATTATCAAAATCTTCAGGAATTTAAACTAATTGAAATGGTATTTGTGGGGCTGAATTTTTTAATTGTTCATTAAAGTGATACAGATTTCAAGAATGTCTTTCTAGTAAACAGCAGAAAGAGTAAATGAAATCATTAAAAGTAGGAGAACTACTTTTTTTTTTTTTTTGGTGGCACCGGCAATTGAACTCACAACCTCTTGCCTGCCAGGCAGGTGCTTAAGCCACTGAGCCAAACTCCTAGACGTAGTTTTTTGAGATAGGGTCACACTATATAGTTCAGGCTGGCCTTGCTCACATTGTAGACCAAGCCAGCCTCGAACTCACAACGCTCCGCCTACCTCAGCCTCCCGAGTGCTGAAATTAAAGGCGTGAGAATTACTTTTATAATAACTTAATAATAAAAAAATTAGAGAAGTCAGTTTTACTAATATTTTAACAACTTCAGTGGGTACTGTACCATCATTCACACTAATTTTTATTAACTAGCTTATAGAAAATCCTGCTGAGTTAATGAACATTTCCTTTTACTAAGAAAAATGAATGAAGTGTGACTGCAAAGTTGCACAGTGTAATTACTATGAAGGAAGTGACTACTTGGCATTACTTTGTTTGCATTTGTGTGTGTAAGATGAAAATTTACATTAAACTCTGTATCACTTTGTTGGCATTCTTTGTTCAAAATATATAATATATACCATGGCTTTCCCTCTTCCTGTACAACCACATCAAACATTAAACCCATTTAAGAATCACTACCAACACTGTTTTATTACATGCTACTGTGCAGTCTCTTCTGAAGATGAGATATCACCTCAACGAGTTCACATACTAATGATAAAAATAGTCATACTGATAGCATATAGTCTGATTTCACACAAGCCATACTTAGTGTTTTCATTCTTTCATTGACACATGGTATATATTTATGGGGTATGGTGTAATATTTCAGTATATGAATATAACAGTCACAGGGTCATATTTGATGCTTTTAATATAAACAAAATATGTAACCACAAAAGTAAAAATCACTTATCCCAATTATTTATGATGCCCAGAGGTGATTCTCAAACATAAGGTGGCACTGACACCAATATCTAAATACATGTCAGAAGAAATGAAAAGGGTAGGCTGTGATACAGCAATGCTGAACTTCAATAATATCCAAACCTGCTATAATTTCTGTGGAATCAAACTTTGGGACAAGTTTAGGGACTCATTTAAGTCCCTCACTGGTGTACATTCTCAAGCAGCCACATTTCCTACTTGGCCATGGATACACGTGAGCACTGGATGTCAGTAAAGATACACACAGAGACCTGTGTCAGAAACACAGCTGTTTACACACTGCTGGGCAAACAGTAGTGGCCATTTCTGCCACATAAGTCTAATATCATAAGACTAAGTCTTCATGCTCTGTAAGAATACCGGGATATTTGATGTGGAAGAGAACCTAGATATCAACCAGATTCCTCAAACCATCTTACTTTGCATGTGAGACAAATGAAAGGTTACTCAACCTCTCAACCCATTCCAAGTCAGAACTACAGAGTAAAAGGGACCTCTTCATGGTGCCAAGGAGGTCAGATGTGAGTATGCTGAGAAACTGCAGAGCAGACAGAGATGACCTAAACAATTCTTCTTTATTGAACTGTACTAATTTGCTGAGATGATAATTTTCCTCAAAGAGACAAAAAAAAACTACGAATGCCATATGGGACTTTTATAAAAAGAATTGTATCATATTTGGAATTACCAATCACACACACACATATATATCCTTTGTAGATATAGATATGTCCTATATATATATATATATATACATTATATACATAATGCATCTAAAAATCAAACCTCTAAGTCATAATTTGATGAAATTTCTTTACTCAAAGACAATAAGTACCATATAATCCTACACACAAAAAGCCTGAGAGGTCAGTATTTATTGAGTGCTAATTATACATAGTGCTACATGTCACTATCTCCAGCTTTAAAATTTTTGATACAATAAACCCCACATTTCACAATGACTTTTATTTTATATATAAAAAAAGTATACATATAGGTGAGTGAAAAATCCAGAAGAAGACAGAATGTAGTCTTGACATAGCCTCAGTGGCTTCTGAAGCCTAGGGATGCTGGTGAAGGCAATTCCCATCAGTGCTTCTACAGAAAACATCACAGCAGACTTTGACAACTAAAGCTGCTAGGTTAAACTGCAGCTCGTCACTTATTTTGCACAATCTGTGATGTAAGAATCTTTTTATATTTTCAAGTGCTTGTGGGGGTAAATTCAAAAGAAAATTTCATGAAACATTAAATTCAAATTTCAGCACCCAGAAATAAGATTTCACTGCAGCACAATCATGCCATTCAAGCTGTATTTATGGCTGCTTTCAAGTTACAGCAACAGAGCTGAGTTGTGGTAATGGAGACTGCATGGCCTGCACAATTTAAATATTTCCTAACTTGTTCTACCAAAAATGGAGACTGTCATCCCTTGAAATAGTACTACAAGAACAGAAACAAAAACTGCAGAAACAGAATCATCTTTTCACACATAAAGGTGTTTCTGCAGCTTAACGCAGGAAAGAGCGCAACGCTCTTGGTAGGTAATGCCCAGAGTGGGATTAGAATGTTGCCAGTGTAAACTAAAAATATGGAAATACAGCAAGAACTGAGAAAAAGTTTGATTTTTAAAATTCAAAGGGCAAAAGAAAGCAGTTCCTAGGAGAAATACAAATGGCCAATAAAAATATTTTAAAAATATATTCCTTATAAATTATAAATTTATATATGTGGCAGTTCTTAAAGTTTCTAATTGACCAAAAATATTTTCATCACATTAAAATACAAAATATAAAAATATATACACCCCACTTACAAATTTCAAACACATACATGTATAAAATATGGCACAGTTTTCTTTACCTATAAATTTCTAATTGATTTAAAAAATTCTTTATAACAATTTTAGGGAATTCTGCTCTAGGGAGTATAAATTAGCACTATCTTTCTGGAAACCTATTTGAAAATACCATTTAACATTCTGACATATAACTCTTGACACAGTTATCCTACTTATAGAAATTTTCCTACAAACGTGTTGGAATAGATGCACAAAAATATATGGGCATGTATTTACTTCACAGTATCATTCTTAATGGAAAACTTGGAAACAAACTAAATGTCCCCAGCATCAGTTAAACTATAGTAGATTTATATATTTATTATTACATTTATTATAAATATATGTTGCTTTTAAAAACATGTCTATGTGTACTCACATGCACCTAAACAAAGATTCAAAGTGTAAATAATGTAAATATATATGTATACATATATATTGGTACATATATGAAAGGGGATTAGCTTTCACATTCTGCTACAGACACTTCTGCATTTGGATTTTTAAAACATACTTTAACATTAAACTTAAAATATTAAGTGGTTCAATAGACATGGATTTGTTTCTGGAGACCCAGTTCTATTCCAGCTCTTTATGTATCTATCTATATGCCTGCATTACACTGTTTTTGTTGCTATAGATTCATGGTAAGTTTTGAAATTGGAAGTAAGAGTCTTCTTTGTTTTGGATAATCGAGGTCTCTTGCAGTTCCATATAAATTTGAGGACTGGCTTTTCCATTTCTCAAAAGTATCACTGGAATTTTCATACTGATTACACTTGATTTGTAGATCACTTTGGTGAGTGTTGTCATATTAAAATATTAAGTCTTCCAAACTTTAAGCACAAATATCATTCCTTTTTTTATGTCTTCTTTAATTTCGGTCAGCAATGTTTTCAGTGTACAGGTCTTTCATTTTATTGGTTACATTTATTTCTTGGTATTTTAATCTTTTGGATGTTACTGTAAATTAAATTGTTTCTCTTAATTTAAAAAATATTAAGTAACTCAAGCCGGGCGTGGTGGTGCACACCTTTAATCCCAGCATTCGGGAGGCTGAGGTAGGCGGAGCGTTGTGAGTTCGAGGCCGGCTTGGGCTACAACGCGAGCGCAAGGCCGGCCTGAGCTACATGGTGCGACCCTGCCTCAAAAAACCAGGGCCGGGAGTTTGGCTCAGTGCCTTAAGTGCCTGCCCTGGCAGGCGCGAGGTTGTGAGTTCAATCTCCGGTGCCGCAAAAAAAAAAAAAAAAAAAAAAAAATTAAGTAGCTCAAATAATACTTATAATTTATTGTCTGTTTCTAGTTACAAGTAGAAATTTTCTAATATTTTACCTTACAAAAAGTTGCATTTACTCTTAAACTGTATAATTTAATTCAGTTCTCTATCACCATTGGTTACTATAATACGGAATTTTTAAAACAATGCTACATGATTTCAGGAAAGTACCGTGGTATACTTTGATGGGAATTCAAAGTCTCTTCTAGAAATACACAAGTTCCCACTTCAACTACTACTCCAAATCAAAGCAAATACTTCCTCATCTTTTCAGATATTCACATGGTACTGATTAGTCACATCCACAGGAACCCTTTGACCTAACTTAGAGACACAGAAATACTTTGTTGCCATCTGGCAGTCTAAATTTGATGACCTTTCATTGTTATCTTCTTTGATTCCCTTCTCAGCATAGTTTTCAACCAATTTATTTTCAACCTCTAACCTCAGTGTGTGGCAGAAAGTTTCACAAGTCAAGTCCAATGGTCAAACACTTTCACATACACATTTAAAAGAATGAGCTTCCATAATCAGAAGTGGACATAGTTAATCAGTTCCTCTTTTCAAAGTTTCTCATAAATTGGGATTTTGAAATTCAACCAAACTGTGATTTCCACTTTTCATATTATGAAATTATCTTGTCCAGGATTTCCCTTGTTTAAAGTAAAAGTACTAGATAATTGGTTTTGGGCTGCAGGAAAATTTGTAATGAATTATTTAGGTGAAACACCTCTACCTAAAAATTGAAAAAGGTTTACTTCATTGTTAGCCTCTGCTGAAACAAACAAGAAGATATATCTTTAAATTATGCCCCAATACATTAGTGAAATCTTGAGTCTGTATTCCTGAGGATCAACAAAGTTTGCATCAATATAAAATTTTCAAATGGTACTACCCACTGGTTAGAATCAACTAAAATTATTAGGCATTGCGTCACCTGATAATTAAAAATGTTCAAGAGAATACAGAATTTCTATTCTCAAAATTCTAGGCCAAATCGTTCAAAATATTCTGATGAACGCAACCCTCCAATCTAGTCCAACTCTATGGTCACACTTGTGGCAAGACATAGGAAACGAAACTTACCATGGTGAATCCACATGTCCCATAAGATCTCCTAATTTCCTCTTTCCCTTCACCTGTCTGGGAAGCACACTCCTGTAGCCAACAACTTTCTTTATACTTCAAGAAATATAAAAGAAAAGTAATACTAATTCTAAAGACTTTAGCATACAAACAATTCATGAAAATCTCTGAGGTGTTTTGTACTTTAACACAAAAAGATTCCTAAAAATGGCTTTCTATAAGTGGAACCATATATCTTCATTCAAATCTGTGATTCATGCACCACAGCTGTGGGTGGCTAACATTTTTAGTGCTTTCTGTGTGCCCAACCCCGTTCCACACAATTAATTCATCCTTTCAACAATGCTATGATGTTGATAATATTTTCAAACTCATTATATGGGTAGTAATACTTAGATGCACAGCTGTTAAACCATTTGTCAATAATCTAATACTAAATAATTAGTGGATTTAGGGTTCTTCCCTCAAAACTCTGGGTCTAAGAACCCTACCACTTAGAAAATGTGTCAATGTCTCTCTCTTCCTCTCCTTCTCCCCCTCCCCCGCTCTCAGAAATCCCAGGATCAAAAGACTAAAACAAGTCTACAAAAGCCAGGCATGGTGGCTCATGCCTGCAATCCCACCACTCAGTAGGCTGAGGCAGAAGGATCACTGTGAGTTTGAGGCCAGCCTGAATTGCACAGCAAAACCCCGCCTCAAAAAGACAAAAAATGAACAAACAAACAAAAAACCCACAGTCTACCAAACTCAACCACCTTTGTGAAGAAAAATTTCTGAAAAAATTCTATAAGGATGCATAAGATGATTCTGACTTTACAGATAAGTCTTCATCTCTACTTGATTATAGCTTGGGACTGTATTTCTTCAGCCTTATTATGTACTAGAAGAATCCAAAATATTTATTGACTATATACAAGGAAAAGATATGACTTCAGGAAAGTTATTAAGAGAAAACAAAGATAACTGCAACTACATTAATTTATTCAAATTACAGATTAATAGTTAATAAGTCTGCAATACAGAGTTTACTTGCAAAACCTCCAAAGGGTGTTCTACTAGGTCTTATTACAAAAGTACATGAGTGAAATGAGGAAGGAAACTCAGTATAAAAGAGCAGAACATTAGCTTCAGAAGCTCTTCACAGGACAGATTAATGTCTGCAGGAATAAGACGCAGAGCTGAGTATCTTCTTGAACGAAGGTGAATTTCTATTTTTCTTATGAATGCGCTTGCTTTTAAAAGGCAGGATATGCTTAAGAAAAATGCTTTAAAGTTAATATTTTACAAACCATAGCTTATGAGCACCAAGGAATTACTGTATATAACATACAGCTTCTAACATGTATTATCTTTTTCTACATGTATTATCTTACCACTTAATTGGGGTTTTGTTTTACTGCCATTTTAAAAATGCCAATTGTGAATGAGGCAGAACCTGTTATTCAGATTTCACAAGGGTATGAAAGTCATGACGTAATGATATTTTTAAAAGTACTAAAAATGTATTATGTGCTTTAAAACTTCTAGCCAGAAACAACATGCAGGTTCTCAGCAGATCTACTGAATAAATGCAGGGTGCTAATATGCTGCAAATGTAAAGTTTGTTTTTTTTAAAGTGGCACTTGCCGATCTTGAAGGGCCATTTGTTCTCCTCTGTTTGTGTACATGTTTCTTTGCAATAGATGACACTGGAAGCAATAAATGCCACGGTGGTGCAGGGTTTCAACCGGTCTGAGCGGTGCCCAAGAGACACTCGGATCACACAGCTGGTGTTCCCAGTCCTTTACACTGTGGTCTTCTTGACTGGCATCCTGCTGAACACTTTGGCTCTGTGGACGTTTATTCACATCCCCAGTTCCTCCACCTTCATCGTCTATCTCAAAAACACTTTGGTGGCCGACTTGATAATGACACTCATGCTTCCTTTCAAAATCCTCTCTGACTCACACCTCGGACCTTGGCAACTCAGAGCCTTTGTGTGTCGCTTCTCCGCTGTGATCTTTTATGAGACCATGTATATAGGCATCATGCTGCTGGGCCTCATAGCCTTTGACAGATTCCTCAAGATCATCAGACCTTTTGGAAAATATTTTATTAAAAAACCTATGTTTGCAAAAATAGTCTCAACCCTCATCTGGTTCCTGATGTTCTTCATCTCCCTGCCAAATATGATCCTGAACAACAAAGCAGCAACACCCTCATCTGTGAAAAAGTGCGCATCACTGAAAGGCCCTCTGGGGCTGAGGTGGCATCGAGTGGTCAATTACATATGCCAGTTTATTTTCTGGATTGTTTTTGTCCTAATGCTTCTGTTTTACATGGTAATTGCAACAAAAGTATACAGTTCTTACAGAAAGTTCAGAAGTAAGGATGGCAAAAACAATAGAAAAGTGGAGGGGAAAGTATTTGTGGTAGTGGCAGTCTTCTTTGTATGCTTCGCTCCATTTCATTTTGCCAGAATACCATACACCCACAGTCAGACCAACAACACGACTAACTGCAGGCAGGAGAATCAACTGTTCATTGCAAAAGAAACAACTCTCTTTTTGGCAGCAACTAACATTTGTATGGACCCCTTAATATACATATTCCTATGTAAAAAATTCACAGAAAGACTGCCATGTATGAAATGGATAAAAACCACAGTATCAAGCCAAGAACACTGTACTAGTCACACAGACAATATAACCCTGGGCTGACAACTGTACATGTGGCTAATTTCTATCTAGTAAGGAAACCTCAGTTAAGCAGCAAAAGAAAAACTTCTGTAATAAATGCTTTCTTACATTATCCTAATATACAGCAAAGACTGTATAACTTAACTCCACGCAGATCTATTCATAAGCAGAATGAACCAGCATTGAGAATCCAGCAAACAGAAAGCATATGGCCACTAGGGGTCACTTTTTCAAGGACATCCATTTAATACTTTGGTAAAGATTAAGAACTGTTCATCCCTAAAAAAATCTCTTCTCCAAACATCTCACATTCCTTCACACATAATTTCAACACTGCTACCTCCTTCATAGTACTAAAATGTTAGTATTTCTGACATAAACAAACAAACAAACCCCAACTTGCAAAGTTCATCTATGAAAGCTAGAGCCAGGGGTTGAAACATGCTAGGTATAAAGAGTCTGAGGATTCCAACTGGCTCAAGAAAACCTCTGAAATCCTGGGGGAAGAAGTTTCTCCTTAGGGTTATAAAGAGCCTCTTCTAGATTTCAACTGTACACTACAGGAGGCACAAGCAACTTGTTAAATCATCCTGCTTATGCTCTCAGCATATACAAACTGAGGAGGAGCATGCTTTGTTTTTCAGCAAAGGTTCCCTGGTCCACAGTATCTATACCCCAACCCCACCACCCTGGTTGAAAATAACTACTTCACTACTCTTTGGGTGCATGTTGAGTTCATCATCAGTAGATTTCCATTTACTATTTGACTGTAGTTCTTGACTGCATCTCCTAATGACAATTAATATGCTTAAAAGACAGATAAGTTTTCTTGATATCTTCTAAAATATTTTCCACAGATCACGAATTACAGATGTCTTAAATACAATGTGCTATTCCTAATATACATAAGAAATGTAGTTGCTGACCCAAAAGCAGTAATATCCACATTAGGAGATTTTTTCCAAAGTTTACTTATTCTTATTTACTTTCATTTTTTTTCCTGAATCCCTTTGTAGGTTAAAAAGTTTTTTTTTTTAACAAAAAATGTGATTTTCTGGAATTACGGGTGCTAACATATTATCTAGAGAAAACACATAAAGGAAATGTGTATGTGTAATGTGTACGTGTCTTCAGCTCCAACACAATTATCATAATGTAGAGCCCAGGCCTCCCTTCTCCCATGTTCTTAAGGCCCTAAAGACCATAGAATTTACCTACCTTTCTGGAATCATCTGCTAACTGCTTTTTTCATTCCTTTAACTTTATACCGTTGTATAAAACTGCAACTGTTGGAATATGCTATGCTTTTGCTCCTCGGTCACTGCACAGGTAAACTTCCTTCTAATCACCTAGAAAATGTATTCCTCTGTGAAACCCTAAGTTGCCATAACTTGGTCTGTGGGTTAGGGCCCATTTCCCACTACCACCTCAAAATCAATCACTCCATCATCTGCATGTTGTCATACCTCAATTATTGTACTTATCATATTGCTTTGTAATTACCTGTTGAAATACAAATGTACTCTTAAACAACCTATATATATTTTTGATGGCAGAGGCTGCCTCATTGTGTAATTAATAAATATTTCATAAAACAAATGGGCTTAATTTTTGTATACTAAAGAAGCAAAAAGGAAGTCCTATCATTAACGTTATTATCCAAAGATGATATCCATTTCAGTTGGAAAGCTTTAGGCATGTACTATTGGTACTGGCTAAGTAAAACCAATAACTGTAGTATGGCAGGCTCTAAATTCTCCTTTATAAAGTACTTTCAATGTGTGATTTTCATCCTCTTTCATGAATTGAACTACCATTACTATTAAGAGATGTCAGTAAATCCATACTGCCTCTGTGGAGTACACTACACAGTTACAAAGAGACATTGTATTTGAAGTTACTTGCATCCGAAGCACTCTTATTTAGTAACAATCTATGCTTGGTAGTGTAACCTATGTATTTTATCTCTAATAATATTTTCAATATCCTTTGAATGTGGTTAGAGCTAATGTATATATTTCCAGACAAAATTTCAATATTAAAAAATCTTCCATAAATGTAAGTACATTATTCCATTATATTACAATTAACAGAAAAGTGCCTAATCTGTACAATGAAATGACTTACCAAAACCTTAAGGAAGAAACATATTAGAGATATCTTAAAATCACATTCACAAAATGATGATCTTTAAGACTAGCAATCACAATCCTACATTTCAGAATTTATGGATGGGATGATATAATGTAGTCATAAATGACACATAAAAAAGAATTTTAAAAAATACCAATTTTGCTATAGCATGTGTGTTCTGAACACAATTGAGGATTCTGTTTGTTTGGGGTTTTTTGTGTGTTTCTATTTGTTTGTTTTGAGACAGGATCTCACCACGTGGTTCAGGTTGACCTGCAACTCACTATGTAGTCCAGGATGGCCTTAAACTCCCAGTGATCCTCCTGCCCAGTTTCCTGAGTGCTGGGATTACAGACATGTGCCAGCACACCTACTCCCAGAATTAAAGACTTCTGCCAAAAGTAGGCTGGGCATGGTGGAGCACTCCTGTAATCCCACTGCTCTGCAAGCCTGAGGCAGGAAGATCACAAGTTCAAGCCTAGCCTGAGAAACTTAGCAATTTAGTGAGACATTCAAAATAAAAAGTGGGGGAAAAAAAAAAGAGGGGAGTGCTGGTGATGTAGCTCACTCAGTGTTAAGGCTCTGAGTTCAATCCCCGGCAACATACACAAAAAAATAAATAAATAAAATGAATGAATAAATGCTAAAACATAATTATTTTTATTAGAGAAACAGCATTAGGTCTTCCAAATACTCTCCAGGAAGAAAAGCAACGGGGAGTCTAACTGTCACACATGGATGGATTTTTGACAAACCAAGGGCAATTACTAGGGTGTAGGGGGGATTCCCAGCTCAATGAAGTTAGAAGTTGATAAAGTTATTGTAAAGAATGAAATTCCTCTAGAAAGTTATATGAATCTTAATACAGCAGAACACCCAGAGCAGAAAAGCCCAAACCAAAAGAAATAGGATCAATTATGTCAGGAAAAGCACGATTAGAAGGCAGTAGCCCTACCAAATTCAGGAATTACAAATCATTGAAAGTGCCTAGGGACACACATTACCATTCTGAATTTTACACAGAAACCAAATGTAGGTAATGTAAACACAGAACACATGTTACATAAACTCATGAACTTTAGTGGCTTCATGGAGCAATGCTAACAAACACGGACTAGGCTAGAGCCACCTCCAGAGCTTCTGAGTCAGTGGGTCTGGCAAGGCCTAGGTCCTGGTTTCCAGGGAGCACTGGTGCCATAGGTGCAAGACACAGGCTAAGAACTGCCGTGCTAAATGCTCTAAGGAGCTAAATGCTCCTTAGGGTTCACACCTCCATCGGGACTGACACGCAGCACAGTCTTCTTGGATGTGAATATCCAAGTACTGGACCAGCAACAGGAGACAGATCAAACTGTCAGTAAGGAAGCAAGGCAACTGCAGGGTGATGCCAGTGGCAAGGACTTGGTTCCCTGGAAAGTTCATGGCCCACTTCAAGGGGCATCTCCCACTCAATACCAGGTATGGGTACAGGAGGGAATCTAGGCTGCCTGGCTGGTGACAACAGCAGTGGTGAAACTGGCAGCATCAAGAATGAAATAGGTACACCTTACTATTTACTATGTACCAGGCAAATGTACCAAGAATTCTGACTTTATTATCTCATTTAATATTCCCAGGAAGCCTATACAGTACTATGATTATCTCCATCGCAGAGATAAAGAAGTTGAGAAACAGAAAGATTAAGTAACTTGCACAGGGTCATGCAGTTAGCAAGAAGAAGGGCTGAAATAACTCAGACTCTGGTTTCTAAGCTCATATTCTAAATGACTGTATTCACAACCTCAGATCTCCTAATGCTCTTAAGAGAAAACATACAAGGCTCCTGTACTACAGTTCTCATAATCTGTAAAACTTTCAGAGCACCCCGACTCTCCCTGATGGCAGAAAAACAACACGATCATGTGTGAACTGTAAGCAGCCCAGGTGCTGTTGCTTCATAAGCCCTGGCCTGGTTCACAAGAACCTCCCAGGACCTTACACACCTACATTCATTCACCAAATGTCTCCTCTGTGCCAGACACTTTATGAGCATTTTCATCTTTTTAACACTCACTACCTCCCTGTGAGACTGATACTATTAGACTCCCTGTGGGGAAGAGAAGGAGAAAAAAGAAAACTGAAGCAGAAAGAAAGCACTTGTCCTGCCCTCAGTGCATGTCGCCCTTCACAAACGGGGCAAAGGTGGGAGTGAAGCCCATGTGGGTGGACCAAACCACAACTACCCTGATACACAGCCTCTCTGTGCTATCAGTCAAAGGCTGATATCAAACCCTATTAGTGAGAATAGAGAGCCAGCAGCTGCTGGATGGAAAAGGGAGAAGTCTCAACACAAACGAGCTTCACAATTTCAGAGGTAAGAAGGGTACATACACAGTTCCCTGTATACACTCTAAGTATCCCACAGCGACAAGGAGAGTCAATGAGGAACAAGAGGAGGCTCACAGCGGCCATATTGCACAAGTTTTACAAACAGAAGAGGAACAAAAGAGGGTGGGGGAGGGGGAAAATGTTTGGAAATCAAGGAACAAGAGAGATTCAAAGAGGAAATAGTAAGGAACAGAATCCCTCTAAAGAGATCAAATATGATGAGTTCACAATGACAAGGTTACTGGTAACTTTAAGAAACTGGTGGGACAGAGCCCTTGTTTGTGAATGGCACAGTCAGCGCTTTTCTTCCCATAAAGGACAAGTCAGTTTAAGAGTTCCACAGAGAGCAGCTATCACATTAGACACCTTTAAGAACAAGTACAATAGTTCCTTGATAGTCTGAAAAGTTCAGAGTGAATATGTTCATGAAATGGCAAAGCGCAGGCACAAATCAATCAGTGGGGCAGAATCACACGGACAGGAGAACCAACCTAGGTCTCAAAAATAGCTACATCAGTCCTTCAGACATCCATGTCACCTGAGGTTCTGATTCCCTGCCTCATCTATTCTAGTATACCTTACTGGGGGCTGGAGGCGGGGGCAAGAGAAAGGGCTGGGGGACATCAAGAGAAAATGGGGGGTAGGGATAGAAGGTTCTGAGAAGACAAGCAGGAATAATAGAAGAGAAAGGAAAAATATAAAAGGAAACTAAATAGAAAGGAAATTAAATTTCAGACTTACAGTACATAGCTAAGTCAGTTTTTTTTTTTAAAGAAATCTATACCTCACTCAGTATATGAACTCTTGCTACTCCTGTAATAAAACTCACTGACAAATTCACTACCCTGAGGCACAGAAGACAAAAAGGTGTACGTTGTTTTTGAACCTCTGTGTAAAAGTAGGGTGGGGTGCACAGGATTGTATACATACTAAGAAATTTTATCAAATGTATATCTGAATTCCTTCACAGCTTTGTCTTTAAAAATATTAACTTAATGCAATAAACTTATATATCATACTAATCTTTTTATCTATCTTTCGATTCCATTTACCTGTGCAATTGTTTTTCTTGAAACAAGAAATACCTGATCTTAAAGTGTTATCCTGAGTGCACTGGCCTGCTCAGACCACCTCCCCCGTCTTTCCATACACCCTTCCCCACAATTTCAGATAGTCTTGAGTATAGAAGTCCTAATTTCCCCTTCTGTACTGTAGCAAAGAAAATTTTACAGAAAGTTTACAGTTAGTACTAGAAAAAACATTTTGTTCATCATTAGAGGGAAATTGAGGGCTCTCTAAATATAATCAAAATATTATTAACATACCTTAACTACCTCTGAGTTGAGCTGTGAGTGCACACGCACGTGTCTGTGTGTGTGTTTTCCTGGAGATTGGAACTCCAGTCTTTCACACTGAGCTATATCTCCAACCCTTTTTCATTTTGAGACAGGGTCTCACTAAATTGCCCAAGCTGAGCTTGAACTTGAGATCCTCCTACTTATTTATTCCAACTTTACCATGCATGAAAATCCTCCACTCACTTATTCTCCCTTGGCCTTCTAACAGGAAAAAATTGCTACTGTTCCCTAAATTTCAATCAAGTTCTAAATACTGTAGGAATTGACTTGTATATATTATCACATTTAAGTTTTACAATCTTGCGTGGTAGGCATTCCCATGTGTACTTTCCAGAAGAAGAAACTGAGGCTCAAGTATACTAATAACTTTGCCCAAAATAAAATGCTACTAAACGGAGAAGCTGATATGCAATTTAGAGTCCCCCCCGCACTCCCCGACCCCAGTGACCAGTTCTGTACCAGCCCAACACTGCCTCTCACAAACATGATTTCCACATTTGGAGACAAGATATCTCGGCCCAGAAGTATCACTGACAGTACAAGAGACAGACACAGGCCTATCTCCAGACTCAAAATCCAAATTACCCTGCCCCTTTAATTGACACTATAAATGAGGTTCTCATACCAGAAAAGAGTAAGTGCTTTATGTAAAGCAGACCTAATAGATACAAATCATTTCAAGTGTCACATTAAATATAGTAATTCTAGCACAAGACCCCAAAGATAGCAATCTCATCAAAGGAATATTAAAGGGTTTATAATAATTACATATAGCACAAATGTATAGCTACTGGTTGTGAGCCACAGTTAGAAGGACTTTATGTATAGAGATAGAACAGTAAGATTTTGTGAAGAATTTACTACAACTGTCATTGCATGTTCTAGCTATATGGAGAAGACATGGATATTTAAGACAGATTATGAAGAGCTTTGCTTCAATTAGATCTTACTTGTCTTTCTTCTGTAACAGAGTCAATGTACTGCAAAGAACTTTGATATCTTTTATATGAGCATTTTTCTTAAAGGAGAAATGGATACATCTGAGTTTCCAGTGATATAGGAAAACAAGATTACAACACAAATAATATGCCTTCCAACACTGAAGCGGGGACACTGTCCCAGGTCCATAACAACATAGAAAAAAAGAAAAGTGGGAAGAACGAGAAGTCTTGTGCCATGGGGAAACCACAAGAAGGTCAAGGTAAGCCTTGATGATATATGTGTTCAGCTTCTAACACCAAAATAAGTGAAAACTGACAGTAAAATGTTTATTTCAACGTTGAGAAAATGTTATCAGTAACTTTATTTAATTCTAATTCTTGGCATGATATAACAAATACCTTCCTTGAGTTCCTTGTTCTCCTTAAGAATATATTTTGAAGTCGGTAAGGTTATGAGCAACTTGTCCAAATTTCTGTGATTAAACCAGAATCCTCATCTTGGACACACTAAAGAGAAGCTATATGAGCCATCCCTATATCTCAAAGAAAAAGTGAATCTGGTCCTACTGACTTTTCAATTAATCCTTTATGAACTGGGCCTATATTCAAAAGCAAAATTATAGATTCTCATGTGAGTTCTAAACTCTAAACCCCAAAGTAAACTTTAATGCAGATTCCAATGCAATATTTCCCGACTGTCCAGGAACATACAAGAATCCCCTTGTTGTATATTCCACAGGCTGGACCTAGAGAATACAGATGAAAACTAATTTTCAAGAGCAAGAAGATTTAAGAGAAATACAAAAATGCAGAGGGACCTGTCTAAGGAATAGAAGGTTCTACAAACCTAAAACTAAGCAGTATGGAAGGACTGACTGGATTCCACAGGAACAAAAGAATTCATAAAAGATACCATTGCAGATTTTTAATGCAAACTTTTCAATACTTCTAAATAGTACTCTTTCAATGTTACTGTTCAGGCTGATAATAGTACTGTGATAAGGTAAGTGCATACATTTTTGATTTTGGGAAACACATGCTGAAGTAGAAGGGTGACACATTTGTTACAATGACAACCACTTCAAACACATTCCCAAAACATATTCCCAAAACACATGAGGAGAGAGGAGTATATTTAAAAAATTGTAACAATTTATAAATAGAGAAGAATCCAAACAAAAAGTTCTTTTGATTTGTACATAAAGTCCGTAAAAATAATGTCAGCAGAAATAAAATTATACCTAGCTCCAAAAAGAAAAAACTATTTTAAGCACTATGCTAGCAGAAACACATACACACAGAGGATGTTGTCCTACATTCAAAATAAATTTGAAATTTATAGTAACTAAACAATATTACAAAAAGTTATTCTGCATTTAAGAGGATTTTCCTATGAAGTATCAAAGTAATTATTGCTACAAATCCTCCTGGAACTTTGTGAAATGTGAGAGTTGCTGTAAAAATCAGTAGAAAAAAATTATGCAGATTTACCTTTCAATGATGTGAACAATAACAAAGTTATGGGCTGGGTGCTGACTGCTCTTTTTGTCAAAGCACTACAGTTTTTCATGACTAAACGTGTGCTAGTTCCCTTTTTTGAATGTTAGGTACAATCAGCTTGAGCAAGTTCTAACTTGAGAATGGCATAAAATACTTGAAGACTAACACGCAAAGCCTACCTTATGCTAACATTTTCATTACAAATCTTCATTTGCATCACCACCTAAGGAAGTACTAAATTACTGCCCCCCACCAACACCACACACACAGCTTACCTATTAAGGAAGGGGGAGGCCTACTGTATCCCAAGCTCACCCCAGGACAAGGCACATACTCCCATCATCCCAACAACCAACACAAAGTCAAGGGCTTCAGTATACATGAAGGTCCCTCTTTACAAGTATGAGGGCCTATCATAATCATTTTGTACTGTCTACTTGTTTCACGGGTTTTTTAAAGACACGGTTAACATGTAATCCTAAATTACCAAAACATTTCCCTTCAAATGTAAAATAAGAAGTATATAAAAACTATTGGCTACTTTCTGAAAAGGCATTTTCCTTAAAGTGAAAATGTCAATATTAAGCTCACTGACCCTAATAAGACGAAGTCAACCCAGGTATTTAATGCATTAAAATTCAAGATATATAACAGAACTCCCTTTATTCTTCCAACAAATATCTGCTTCTATAAGCTCCCCATTATGACTTCATGCACATCAACTAAAATTTAGGGTAATGATCCTAAGAATTTGCAGAGCAGGTCTTTTCAGCCTACTTTACCAGGGATGATTTCCCTTTACATAGATGCTCTTGAGACCTAGCCATTGTCCTGGAATTGATTTTGAATTATGAACAGTGTATCATTTACTATTAGTGGATCATAATGTGTAACACAGCAAGCACAAGTCCCCCAAAATAAGGCCTCCTTAGCATAACCCTCCTGTTCCAAACGCACAGAACTGACCTCAAATGTGAAAAGGAAAAGTCCACGAAGAAGAAGCAAAAACAGCATTAAGAGATTTAAACCTAAATTAAGAGCTGTTTGTAAATATGGAAAATTTTTATAAGATTAAGCTATTATTAAGTTGGCCAAATTTTATTCAGAGACCTTTCCTAGGACTAGCTACTTTTTCATAACATGCCTACTCCACCTTACACAGAATGGAAAATTGTAGTGGTCTCTTTTTCTTTGTTTGGAAAAAGACTATAGAAGAAATGTAATTTTGATACCCAAATATCAGTAATTTAACATATTTGCTTTTCTGTACAAACACAAAGGAAAACTAAATAGCATGAATATATTATCTCTTCAAAGCCTAAGTGAACATTACATAATGCCTATTACAGACCTAACTAAAAACTATTTCCACTTGCAATTATCATTTTTATTTATCTTCATTTCTCATAGTAATAGGTTTTGATTTGATTTGGTAAAAAAATTTTACTGATTTGTTAAATGTTGCATTCAAGAGAACACCAGCATCTTTGGAAATTTTTATCTGAAACCTCTAAAGTGAATTACAAATAAAAAATGACCAGTTTATATAAACATGTGGGATGCTTTTTAAAAGAACAAGTTGTATTTGCTGAAAAATAGCATTCAAAGAACTCAGTGACCCTAACCCTTAGTTAACTTTATTTAAAATATTTGAACATGTATATTTGTGTACGTGTGAAGATGGATCTACAGATGTCATCAAAATCCTGAATAGGACTACAGGTTTCCAAAGCTATCGACTACCACTGTATGTACCTTTTAACTTTTCTCTTTAAATATGTCCAGTATTTTTCAAAAATGTTCTGTCTCGTGAAATACACTTGTATTCCTTTCAATCCAGAATGTAACCAACAGGAAGACTTTAAATGCATTTCTAAATTGTGACAGAAAACCCCAAAACGAAAAAAAAAAAAAAGGCAGACTTAAACACTGGATCTGAGGATATGATTAGCAACTAGGACCCACCTCCAGACTTCAACCCACTCCACTGACTTCTGGCACTGAGTTCCAGCCCTCTGTGCGCCCTTCAGGTGAATCATCACTACTGGCTGATTCCTGCAGGTTCAGGAAATGCTCTTCCCTGTCTACAAAACTCACCTACTCTAAACGTGAGTCATTTACATTATCTAGGGAGCAAGTTGCACCACTTGCTCCTGGGCAGGCGAGTCTGAAAGTGCTGCTCGGAGGACAACCTTCAGAGGGATAAGGGAGTGTGGATCTTCACTGGCAGGAGAGAGAAAATGATCACCTTTTATTCTTCCCCAGAGCATCTACTACCTAGTCAACCTTAATTTCAAGGCTTACTCTCAATTGGAGATGAGAAGCCCGTCTCAACTGGAAGACACTCTTGTCAGGTGAATGGACAGCCAGCCACCACAATGAAAGGTAAATGAAACATTTCTTATTTTCTTTAAAGTCATGGTTGATGGGATACTACTACGATTAAGACTGTCTTATACTTTTCCTTAAATGTGAGACTTAAAGAAAAGGTAGAAATTAGAATGCTGACAATAATACACACAAATCCTCTAAGGGAGGCACCACTTTTTGAAACGGGGCCACCGGTGCTTCATGATTTCCAGCTTGGGCAGCCAGAACATGTAAACTGGGTACTGTGCCTTCTACCTGGAAAAGTTTCTGTACTCACTTCTATCTACCAGAATGTTTTTTTATTTTTCTGCTTCATCAGATGAGTAAAATCCAATGCCTCTGACAATTGTTTACTAAGACACAAAACTGTATGTTTCATAATCTTTTATCCATATTTTAAAAAAGAGACCAAAAAGAAAAATGATTTTTTTCAGTCCCGATTGCCTCGTTTTGATCAAAAGAATCTCACTCTTTCACTGTACCACAAAGAACAGGGTAATCCTCATTCTGATGCCTTAGGAAATCAAGTTAAAACATGTCAGGAAAGACACTGAGAAAACTGCCCAGCAACTGACAAACAGGTTAGCAACAGCTTAAGCCTGTTCCACATTTGAACTGTCAGGAAAATTCTCACTTCAGGGAGAAAAACAAAAAGCATGCATGTAGATTTTCACCGTTTCTAAATTATAATAAAGGCTTTCAAAGATATATGAGTCTAAGGTAGATTGATTTACTAGGTTAAGAAGATTTATCTACGGCAGAATTTAATATCATATTCTCAAGTTGAATTTGCTTTCTTCTTAGGTATATTAATATCCTTAACAATAGTTTTCTTTCCTAATTCAAGTCTGAGATTCCAACTTACTAACAATATGAACAGCAACAAATCTGGTTATATATTACTATTTATTTGGGGGTCAGAGAAAGTCAGTTATCCTGTTGATGCTTTATTTCATTATTTCTGCCCATTTAAGACTGTCTCTGTAAAGTCACGGATCAAGGAGACATAATCTCTTAGTCCTTCAGCAATTACCTTATCCACAGACTATTGTCTCTAACATCAGTTTTTGCAGAAATACATGGGCAACCTGGATAGTGGAACAATACAAGTTCTGAATGCTATATTTAAGAAAAAAATCTAGGAAAAGAAAGTATTTAGTTAGAAAACTGTTAACCATTTCATGTAGACGACAAGGGAATTTTCACCTGAGATGGTATACAAAAGAGGGCTTAGTTGGAGAATGTGTGAGAAGTAAGGAAGGTTAAATTAGAATAAATGTTCTTATTCAAATTGTACTCATGTGTCTGCCTACTTTTCTTCCTTCCTTGATGTCTTAGCATTTCACTCCCTTAACAAACAAAAATGTTTTGTGCTAGCTCTATATTCTGAGAAAATGCTACAGAAATTTAAAGTAGAAGGACCTGAATGGCCATTTGTTCTTTGCATGCCCTAAACTGAGAAAAATTAGGAAAACGTGAAAATTCCTCAAAGCCCAATAAAGGGTGGAGTGAGGAAAGGAGAACAGAAGTGAGGTGAAATCTGGGTGAAGTCATCCCCTGGGACTCTCAGAGCAGATGCCCTGTGCACAGGGATAAAATAGTAGTTTTGATTTAGGGTGAAAAACCCAAGACTCAGCAAAATGACCTGTGTTTGGGGATTGACTCTGCCAGAAGCCATTAGCGTGACTGAAGCAAGCCTGTCTTCCTCAAAGGTCACCTCTCTCCTTAGGGGATTAGGTTATCAGAGTACCGTGGTCTTCTAGAGTTCCATGAGCCAAGAGATGTGCTGAAGTTTGGGAGTTGGTTATTACAGAGTCCAAGGAGCATGAGGAGAAACAAAACAAAGTCTTCCCTAGCTTTCGCCCTAGCCAGCTCCATCGTTCTGATCAAATTTTGACTTCTCCACATCTCAAGTTCTTCCAATGCAAGATGAAAATTAATGTTTGCTTCCCCTGGGTTGGAAAATTTTAGATTAATACAAACACAGAGACCAGCTGCAATTCTTATAGTTACAGCCCTCTGAAGCAAGAAGTAAGAGCATAGGTGAATATAACCCTGCTATTAGAAACTAGATGAGTGAACCCCGTGCAGAACATCAGTGTGAACAAAGACAGAGACTGGAACCTTCTGCTTTAAACCAAAGTTAAAGCCTGGTTCCTATCTGACTTCTTAATGATTTCCTTATATGGCAAATACAATCACAATAGAACATGCACACTCCATAGGGTACCTAATTAGCATATTTAATTTCATTGTTATTGGTCAAAGCTGATTTATATTAAATTTATACTAAAATACATTTTTTAAAAAAGTATCTCCAAATCAGTTCTATTCAATATAAGGCATCACATTAAGTCATATCAGTAATTTTATTATTTTTCTTATACAGTAATTGCTAATACTTTCTATCATTTGGAAAGCAACTAATTCCCTGAATCAACCCTTTCCTTCCTTCCTTCCTTCCTTCCCCTCATCCCTCTCTCTTACTCTCTCTCTCTCTCTCTCTCTCTCTGTCTCTCTCTCTCTCTGTGGTGCCTGGCACTGAACACAGGTCTTACGTGTACTAAGCAAACACTCTACCACTGAGTAATGTCCCCGGTCCTACTTTTTCTTATGTCTCAGGATCTCTATGGCAACACTGTGTTTCTAGCATTAATATGAAAACAGTAATAATTAGCATGAATTGATAACTTAATGTGTGGCAAGACTATTGTGTATTTGGCCAGATATTTTTAAGAAAAAAGGCTCAAGAACAATGCACTATTTATTATACCTATTTTACAGCCGAGCAACTGAAGCTTAGTACTTACTATACCAGTGAGAAGCACAGCTCTGCCTTGAACTACATCCGCCTGCAACCAACACTGCTCTTATTCACTTTTTAAATTCTAAGTAAACTCACTATTTGCTATTAGCCTCATTTTTGTAGGAAGTTTAATAGAAAAAATCATATAGATGTATATTTACCATACCTGACTGGAGTAGGTAACTGCATATCTTAGGTTTATTATGCCCTGTAATCAAGGGAGGATTACTTTGACTCCTGGTTTTCCCAAAGGGGATGTCAGATTATTATAATCAGCACTGAATCCTCAGTCAACTGGGGCAGTGGCAGAACAAGAGCTGTGAATACCGCCCTGGAGACTGACAGGCTGCCTTTCCGAGCTGTGTCAACCGGGACGCCACGGCTACACACAGCTCATGCATTTTGGAAGAACGTCTCTAAATCTCAGCCTCTTCACTTAAAAAAAAAATGGAAGTAATAGTTCTTAGCACGTGTGAAGCACTATCTCAATGCTGAGTTTTTACTATATACCAAGCTCAAATCAGAGGCCTACACTATGGCAATACTTCAGTCAACCTTATGAGGACTGTGTTACAGAAAAAGGAAAGCCGAGGCCCGGAGGGTTTAAGTAACTTACTCAAGTTGATAGCAGGTCTGCAGTGTAAACCCAATGACCTTTTAACAAATTTAAATATATGCCAATAATGTAGATTACTCCTAATCATGTAAGAATACCAGCCAGCATTTGCTGAACCTTTAATACTGCTGTCATTGTTGTACCTCAGGAAATAGAAACACAGACTTTTAGGCTGCCAGAAGAGTATTTGCTTGTCGCCTGCACAGGCTCTCACAGGACACTTGGGCTACCTGCACCTATTATACCACACCAATCTGTGGCTCTCTGGCTGAAAGCTGATAGAAGAGAGCCAAGAAGACAATGTGTGGATGATACCAGCTATCTCTGGACTGTAGACAGTGAGGGTCTGCCACACTTTTAGGGTGGACGATTTACCTGTCCAAACTTGTTTCTCCTCATACATGTCTCATACTAAAGGTTATAATGAAAACCAAAACTAAATCATTTCAGATAAACTAGCTAAGAGACTAATTGGAAAAATTGAAAAATTGATTACTGAATGTGTTTATCAAGAAGACATCACAACTGGATAGGCTCACTATCCAGAGCTTATAGAACATAAAATCTTTAAATAATCACATTTACAATTATATTTTTGCTTACTTTAATCAAACATTTTAAAAGACTTGAATGATGAAAATTTCAAGCAAGATAATGACTCTCATGGGCATGAGCAAAAATTGTCTGCATACTGCTCACTTTGACACTAGTGAGGCTTTAGTGCTGCACGGATATTTTCAAAAGTTTGATTAAAGCAACCAGAAAAAAAGTGTAGCTGTCATTATTTTCAGTTTCCTTTGAGTCTGACAGATATAAAGAAGAACGATTTTGCACAGGTAGGTCATCCACCCCCAAAGAATGTGACAAAATGAATGACTAAAAGGACACTGAATGCCATCTAACAAGTACTTAGGTGCTACCTTTGGTATCAGCACATTGGTTGGTAAGACTATATTAATGTACCAGTATGTGCCATTATAATCGCTTTGAATAAATAAAATTTTAGCATCTGTTAAAGGTCAATATTTATCTTTCCCTTTAACCTAAAACATTTGCTATAATTTGTCATAAGCAACAAAAAATATATACAAAATGAAATCATTATCCATTGTGCACCACCAGCACAACATAACCAGTATTAGCTCTACTTTTCATCCTGGGTCTGCTCTTAATATAAACAAATAAATAAGTGGCAACCCACTCAGGACCCTTTTTTTCTTTCAGACAGAAGCTTTCTTTGTCTCAATAAATATATTCTCCTCTTTATAAAAATGAATAAATGAATATTTTTCATCCTAGGATCCAAAGATAACAAGTATCTGATATGCACTCTATATTTAGCTTATATTCAGTTTATGGTCTGTCTAAAATTACACATCAGACAGGTACTCAAAATTGGCCATTGCAGAAACCAGTTTTTACTGCTTGAAGTTGCTGGCACCATGTGCCACGGTACACTAAGCCCTGCTTCGATGGCTGCCCTATAATGCCCCAATCAGGAAGACATTCCCAGCAACATAACTGTCTCACACTCAGGGTAGCAAAGCCAAATATCTCTACCTTCAAAGATTTTCCTCACTCCAGCTCCAGCAAGAGATGGTACATTTCCCATGCTGTCTCTTCCTCCTCCTCCTCTTCCACAATTATAAGTAAATTAACTTCATCTCAATCAGCCAGTCCCTCCAATGTGGTCACAGGCTACATACTCTTCCTGGTCCCATATATGTGTACGAACCACACACACATGCATATACATACACTCCTATTGAGGTCTTTCACAATGATATTTAATAGAAAAGAAGGCAAAGTAATTTTAAATAAGAAAAAATGAGGCCCAGGGTAAAGAACAGAGGGAAATCAAAGTCATGCAAGAGGTTAGTTGACAATATTTATTTAGTACTATTTATTTGATAACAGTGAGCCTGCTGGCAGACTTCAACAGGACAACAGAGGTCTTAATGATTCACTGTTGATAATTTATAGTAGACCTACCAAAATATTATTCTCAACAAGTACACCAGAAAGAACTTTCTCTAATAAGTCTTCACACAGAAAACTAAAGTTGTATAAAGAACCCAAAGAGGGGGCACAGTGAGAAGACCTGAATACCTGCAGTTACCAACTCAAAGCTTAATCCCAGTAAAGCTATTCTTCAGGGGACATAAGAAGACAACATAATGGGGTCAGCATATGTGGCTCACTTTTAAGTATTTTTCCAAGAACCTTTCCACCTCTCCTCCCAAGTATGCTTGATTTTAACTACAGAAACATCCCACATGTTAGACCTATTAGGTTGACCCATTTGACGATAACATTGTGAACTATGAAAACTTTTTTCTATGGTTCCGTCTGATACATCAGCACAAAAGAATAAGAAACTTCAGAACTTTGGAATAAATATGCATTTCAAATCAATTACACTGTTCTAAAATCCTATACGCTGTCCACAGTCTCCTTTAAAAGATTATCTGTTTCAAGGATAAAAGAAAGTATCATCAAATTAGAGGAAGTTAATAAAAATGCAGGATTAGGAGCGGATAACAGGTACTAAGTTTTTGGGTCCCACAAGAATTAGCAAAAACTCAGAGAAAAGAACTGGGGCAGCCCTCCCATGAACTCAGACAGCATAAGTCATGACTCGTAGACAAGTTCTATTTGGTCTATCTCATATGTTAAAAAACAAAAAATTAAGACAATTTGAAGTTTATGCAGCGTTGTATAAAAAGGCACTCTTTTGGATAAATTGCTTGGTGGAAGTAGACCCACAAATGTGCATTACCACAACCAGAACCTTAGAGAAACTACTTCTTTAGACAGCACCCACTACTCCCACACTACCACAGCCATGAGCCCTCCTGACTAGGTACTCTGACACCTGGGCTATTAGGTGACTTTTCTTAGCATGCTGATATGATTGCGTGTTTCTTCTTATACCTGGGTCACTTTCCTCACTGATATTACTGTCAGCATTTGAATTTGGGAGCCCCTCTTTTTAGCCCTTGCATTTTACAGTAAGCTGTTCAGAGAAACCAGAGGGTTCAATATATGATCATCCTTCCCCATGGTCTTCAGTCATGCCTTACACAACGTCAGCTGCCAATTTCTACTCTTCTCTCATCCCTTCCTAATTTGTGCTCTTCTGCTTCGGAAGAAGCATGGGAATTAGGGGCAGGTAGTGCCCTATCAAGATGATGCTACTAGGTCAGAGAGGATGCCAAGTTCCATGAAAACCTAACACTAAGTCAAACTGCTTTTAGTGTGCTGATGTTGCCTTCAGGTAGCCTATAAGACTTTGGAGAGTGGAGAATGCAGGGACACTAGGACAGTCAGGAGACGTACAAAAATTCAATGCAACAGGTGGAGGTTAAGGTACCAAACAGTAAGATGGGGACTGAGGAGTGCTTACTCAGTGCATGAGGAAACAAGGAAGGCTTTGAGGGGAGGAAGTGGTAAAGGGAGCTTGCCTAGTAGACAGGAAAGAGTGAGAGACTTCCAGGACAAAAGGCAAGGGGGTAGGAAAGGGCTGGTGGGAGTTTGGGACTGCCATGTAGGCAGGGGGACAGGGCAGGTCATCAGGGTCTTGGCATCTGCAGAGAGGTCTGGTTCCAAGAAAGAAGCCAATGAGGGCTTCAAAAGAGGAGAACATCAAGTAAGGAAGCATGACTGGTGCAGAAAATACATGTGGGAAATATTCTATAAGCATGGAGGCTACCACTCCTCCTGGTTGAGGAAGTTACTATCTTTATATTATAACCTAGAAATATTTTGATTCAAATACTCCCACTTGTTTAAATACATTTGTTTTAAAAAGTCTGAGCAGGCCAGGGATTTAGCTCAATGGCGTAAGTGCCTGCCTGGCAAGCGCAACGTCATGCGTTTGATCTCCGGTACCAAACATAAAAAACTACATAAATAAATAAATAAATAAATAAATAAAAAGTCAGAGGCTAAGCATATACTTAAGTTGGAATTACTTGGGGAAAAAAGTGCATATTTCATAAAATGAATTATATGCAATGTCAGAAAGCTTTCTACAAACATTACTACATATGTGGGATGTGAGGGAGTATTTGTTTTCAATGAGAGGAGAAAAATAAGAAACAATAAGGGAATGGTGTTAATGAAAACTGAAATATCTACTTAAGTTCAAGGCCTCAGCTGAGAACTTCAAATCTGCCAATGCAGACAAGGGATAAAACTGAATGAACTTATATATAAACATATATATATTACATAAAACTTATCCCATTAACTTAATCAACATTAAGCTTGATGAAGCTGTGATCAGAAGAATTAGGAAAGCTAACCTTGGGACCATGTCTACTGAGATGCTTGAATAGTATCACCAGAAAACTATACTGATGGCCTTATTAAAATGACAAAGGTGACAATCAACCACTCCCACTATCCAATATAATCATAACTCTTAAGAATAATGTTCATTCTACAAGGTGATCCTTCCACAGCAAATAACTGTTTACATAAGCTGATAAAAAGTATTCTTCTCTAATCGCATCATCAATGATAGTTAAACAACTAAAGATTACCAGGAATCTTGAATTCTCAGAATTTTTCTAAAGGACTAGTTACTTAAACCATGTTCACCTAAAACCACTATTCTGGCTATTTATTAAACAGTGCAGCCCCTAACTCTCTGACCAGCTTCCTGTATGCCAATAATCCAAAACTCACCTAAAAACTCACCTGTGTGTAAAATTACATTTTGATCAAACAAAAAATTAAAATGCAAATCTCAACTCAAAAATTGTAAAATTTAACCAAATGAATAATGAGGCCTTTATTATTAAACAGAAAAAAAAAAAACTGCCAGGAATTACTACAGCCTTCAGGATATAAAGTTAGCAACATGTTATTTCACCACATTCACACAGCATCTTTGGGGACCAGGCTAGGTATTTATTATTTGCCTTATTTCACAGATACATTCAAAGTCTATGAGATAAAATGATATGCCCAGAGTCACAGGGTCAAACACTGAGTCAAAAGCTTGACCCTGCCTATAGACTCCAGATCTAGAATACTTTCTATCCCTGAGGCTCCTTTTAACTTTCCACCAAATAAGGAAAGCAAGTAGCACCTAGGTAGCCTGCTCAAGTTCACAGAAATTGCATCTCATTTCCTGACTTGACTCTCACTGTCTGTAAGATGTTAGGCAAGTCACTGAGTCTTGCTGAGGTTCCTTACCTGTACAAAGGGAATAACCAAGTATGGGATCAAGGTTCCAAAGAACAATTGCACACAGACCTAGTCTTCAGAGAGTTTACAACCCAGTAATACCACTCACCACACCCCCCAATAAACGCGCACACACACACACACACACATACATAGCACAAGTGACCAGAAGTATCTCTGTCTGTCTGTCTCTCTCTCTTTAACCAAACTATGTCCTACTATAGCCTCAGTGCTGCCAAATACAAAATTCAAAGTTCACATATATATGGCGGCATAACTATGAAAACACGACTTCAGGGTAGCACCTGAAAAACCTGAATGAAGGGCTGCTGTGCTCTGCATTCCAACACCTTTGGGAGGCCTACTCTACACATTAATGAAATGCTCTATGAATGCTGTGACCTAATTCCATTACAAAAAGCAACTCATAATCAATGAAGTAACTTTCTTCCTTCCCCATGATTCAGTAGAGCCATTACCTTAGCTGTGTTGAAACACATAGACACAAACCCATACCCCACCATACACACACACACACACACACTCTCTCTCTCTCTCTCTCTCTCTCTCACTCACTCAAAATAGGAAAGATTCTTAGGCTATAAGTGATTCCAAAATGTAAAACGTTTTATCTTTCAGAAGACACTTAGTATCCAATTGCTTTTGCGAATTTAACATCTTTGTCACTAGAAGCTAAGGATGACACAACAATATTCCAAATGACCTTAATGCAGTTTTCTGGTAAGCAAGTGAGAAAAAAAACCCTCAAATCTAAAACTCTTACAGTTGCAGAAGTGAGCTTCCACAGAGCAAGCTAGAAAGCTGTTATTTGAGACTCAATGTTGCCAAATGTGAAATTCAAAGTCCAAAACATTAATCATGAGCAACTGTATTTAGGGACCAGGTATTTAAGTGACGCTTATCTTTGTAGATCTTTACAGAAAGGCAATGTAATGAGGCTGGGGAAGCTGAGGCAGAGTTACAGCACTGTTGTAGCCTGGCAGTGCATACCTGCCAGCTCCTGACTAGCAGGAAAATTCCCAGAGCTTGTACATGTGACTCCCTACCCAGGCTGAGATCCAACTCAGCAAACTGCAACAGCAGGCCAGGGCTGTATGGACCACATGATAGAGTAGCCAAGACAGCACATCCTTGATCCTGGTGATATGGTTCCTTTGGTCTTCTCATCACCCTTCTTGGGAGAAAGCAAAGTTTTTGTCCTCCAACACAAGATCCTATTACACTAGTTATAAATTTTTCTTTCTTAAGATCTGGAACCTCACACACAAAGTAAGGCTCAGTTACAACAATCTAATGTCTTACCTCTGAAATTAAATACAACCTCTGGTAAAAAGTTTTTTAGGGTTATTAAGAGGTACCAGGAGGATAGTTTTTCATGTATGCTAACTGATGGTCACTGACACAACAAAATTCAGGAGTCTATGGTGTTGGTACATAGGAAAACAAAGAAATATTTAAAATTAAAGAACTTTGATGCTCCATATTAGTGTAAATGCAGTCACCTAAGATTAAAAAGTAAGTAACATTACATGACTATATCAAGTGACTGAAGGATCCCGCAGGCAATGCTCCTATTGACAGGGAAAGATATAAACCCCGTCAGGAAGGGGCAGCTCACATTGCAGGAGTATTCATGTTCAGTGTTAGCAGATATTTCAAGACAGGACTCATATGGGTTCTTAGGTGAAATTTCCTGATGTTTTTAACACTATTCAGACCAAATAATTTCAACCCCTAATTTGGAAGATTAGCAGTTCCTGCATAAGCTTGGCAGAAAAAAACAAACAACTACCTATGGCCAACACTACCCCCTCCAACATACTGACCATCAAAATAAATCCTGGAATCACTCAGCTTTACTCTATAGCAGTATAATAAAAAGAACTGGCATTTCAGTTTTGATCAAATTTGATGAATTTGAGTTCTACTTATTACTTGCTGTGTGAACCAAGGCAAGTTAATTGAACTGTCTGAACTTCAAACTCTTGGGGATTGGAAAAAAAAAAAGACTAAGTCACAGGGTTGCCTTGGGGATTGGTTGAGAAATCACGCACTGAGTTGAGAGTCTAAAAGAAGATATCAATCACAAGTGAATCATTTCCCAGCACTCTCATTTTACAAAGACTAGTTATAACTGAGCAACATAAAAACACAGTAAAATAGCCAAAGGATGATATCAATGGGAGGCAAAACAAAAAACAAAAACAAACAAAAAAACAAACAAAACTCAACCAGAAGGTCTGCAAGTAGAGATACCATCTAACTTCAGGAATGGCTGTGAAAACTGGGCCCATCACAGATATCACATTCTTGAGTGGTTTCATCAGCTCTGTGGGCAGCAGGACAGGATTCCTGCCTGTGAATGGAGCCCTGGCACCTAGCCCTTTACTACCACTGAAGCCAATCCTCCTTGCAACACCCTGCGAGTGCTGGGACATGTAGAGTATGCAGAGCCACACTGCAGCAATCGACCACATTAGAAAGTGGCAGGGTGCACACTAGGCAGAGCAAGCAGGCAGGTGAGGCCCAAACAACTTAAAGGAAGGGAACAAAAGCAACAGCCAAAGCATAGAGAGGGTGTGTGAGTCCACAAACACACAAGAGTCTCAGCATAAACAAGGTAGCAAGAACTCTTTCACCCTGCCTCTCATCTGTCAAGCACTAAATAAATGTGACTGTGCACCTTCAACATGGACAGGAACTAGGATTTAAACCCTACTCTACGCAATTGTGCAGGCTGCTTTGAAAATGCTTCCTTGTTTTAAACCTCCCATAGTGGATACATCATCATACTCATTTTATATATGAAGAAATGGGAAAGTGACAGAGCTGAGATGGAATCTGGATGATCAAAGAACCAAATCTTTGCTTTTTATGTGACACTGTACATGGCCAAAGGTCAGGGGTTTTTTTAATCTAAGCTGGGAAAATATAATTTTAAAAGGCCAAGCATTAAATGATATACTGAACAAAACCTTCCATCAGTTCTTATCTATCTCCACCTCCCACCCTCTCTTCCTCCTTCTCATAACAGGCATTTTTATGAAAGAGATGTCTGAAACTGCTGCCTCCACTTCCACTTCCTCACCACAAAGCATTACTCAATCAACTCTCTTGTCAACAGGCTTCTGCCCCCACGCTCCACCACACACACACAGTGCACTGGCAAAGAAGAACAATGCCTTCTCTGTTATTGAGTCCCATCCAGTAGTATTTTGCTGTCCTATGTCACTTTAGTTCCCCATAGGACAAAACTAGTCACAATTCCTCATTTCTTCAAGACTCTCCTCAAGAGCATGACTCTTCTGAAAATCTCCCAGCTCTCTGGCCACCCCTTCAGGCATCCCCCTTTCACTAGAGCTGTGTTATTTTCAGCCCTCTGTTATCTTCACTCCACTGTGCAGTTTTGTCCTGGACAAACTCACCTATTCCCACAGCTTTTTCTATCACTTATTTCATGCAGGTCTCATATTTGAAGGACTTCATTTTTAGAAAGAAAATAATTTTTAAAAAGAGGAAATTCTCAGAAGCCACCAAAGCAAAATAAAACATATTCCAATAAACATATCCCATATCAAATAATAAACTTGATTCCAGAAAATCCAAATATCATGTCTAAACAAATTAAAATCCCAAATCTTCCATGAAATTTCAATAACAATTAAGGAACCTGGGAATACAGATCCTTCAAAAATACAAATTACCAGACAGATCTCATGTTTCTGAATTATGGCCTCAATTTCAAAAGAAGGGACTCATAAATAAATCATGTAGATCACTAAGCAGTGCCTACTGGATTCCAGAGTTAGAATTCCCCTGAAATACATTTTGCATTAAGCTATCATAAGTACAGGATAAAGACTATGGTTTTTTTGTTTGTTTTGTTTTGTTTTGTTTTAGAACAGAAATATTTATTGAGAGAAAGAAAGTTTCTGTCTGAGAGAGAGACAGAAGGGGTCCTGAGTGGGTTGCCAAAGACTCTGTCTTTTCTAGTGATTTTATACAGTAAAACCATGATGGGGAAAACTGGAAACTCTCAAGGCAGACAGGCATGAGGTGAGACAGAATTATTAACTTTTTCCTTGGTACTGAAAACACATCCATTATAATACAGTGAGATACTAGACAGTTTTTATACCTCTTCAATCCTGTGTATTTTTATCCTTTTTAACTTTCAGGTATAATTTATATGACTTTCATTCATTTTTAATTGAACAACTCAATGATAAGTGACTTCTAAAACATGTGCAATCATGCTCATAATCCACTTTTCATCAATCCTTTAAGTTTCCTCATTACCTTTTGTGGTTTTAACCTCCACTCCCACCTCCAGCCCCAGCAAACAATAATCTAATTTCTGCCTTCATAGATTTGTCTTTTCTGGACATTTCACCTAAATGAAATATGGCCCTTTTATTGTCTGGTTTCTTTCCCTTGCAGAAGTTTTTGAGGATCAGTCATTTGATAGCTGTACTTCATCTCTTTTTAATGCTCAGTAGTACTCCATTACATGACAAGACCACATTTTATTTAGTTATTCACCAAGCTGAACTCAGGTTCATATTTATTTTTAACTGCCATGAATAATGGTACTATAAACATTGGGATACAAGTCTTTGCATGGGCATATGGTTTCATTTCTCTTTGTGGATAGACACCTAAGTATACAGTCACTTGCTTGCATGATAAATTTATGTGTAACTTTTTTACGAAATTGTCAAACTGGTTCCAGAGTAACAGTGTCCATTGATTTATTTACTTATTTATTTATTTTTGGTGTCAGGGATTGAACTCATGACCTCGCAACTGCCAAGCAGGTGCTTGTGCTGCTGAGCTAAATCCCCAGTCCAGCAGTGTACTTTTAAATTATCTCCAGCAACGTTGGAAGGTTCTTACTTCTCTACATCTTTGGCGTTACTTGTTATTATCTGCATTTTTTACCTATAGCCATTTGGTAGATGTGAAACAGAACTCTACGACCTCTAATACTATCTATGCTCTAGTAACAAGATAAAATACTTCCGACTGCCTGATATTTACCATATACTATACCAGTTCAAGAAAGGCATGGCTAGCGTATTTAAATCCTCAAAAGAGCCAACTTGGTGTGGATAAGAGGGGCTATCTAAGCACATCATCACTCATTTTTTTCTATCTACCATAACATCCAGTATTTTAACTGCATGCATATTTAATAAAAGAAAGGGACACAGTAACAGAAAAGAACAAAAGTGCCTTTCTATTTACTAGAAAACCTTGCTGACTCCAAAATTATGAAGAGACAAGAGCCAGAAGTTTGTTCTGCACTTAAAGAGACTCGGTTACTTGAGGTCTCTTTGTAGCAATGTTGTACAGAAGAGGCAAGACTGAGGGGACATGAAAGTCCCATAGGGTTTCATTTCATAAGAAACAGTGTGACTTCCCTTCTGGTAAACTCTGCCATAAGCACATTTTGCTTTAGCTGTCCACTTTACAAAACAGTTCCCAGTGTTTCTTCTGTATTTGGACCATGCTAAGAGAAGCCTGGACCAGGATGTAGAAAGAGGGACCAAGGAAATGTGCTACACACATACATCTGATCTCAGTCAATTTAAAAAAAAATGTTGTCAAGCATCTGAAGTTCAGAAAAGTTATTCAGACAAAATCATATACCAGACACTCAAATGCAGTTAAATACTTTGGGGTCAAACTTTGAGATTCAATGAAATGTAGTTTTTACAAAGTACAAGAGCTTAAAAATAAGTATTCAAATGATATTAAATTCTTAATGGGAATTCAGGTGAGAAGATTATGAAGTCATGTAAATTTGAGTTCTGATAGGTATTTTATAGGGCTGTTATTCTAACTCCAGAAAGTCATCTGACTTGATTGAAGTCATATGACTAGTTGGAGTAGAGGCAAAACCAGAACTCCAGAAATTACAAGGACTAGGCGTTGAATGCGACTGAGTTTATGGAGCCACTCGGTGTCAATCTTCTTTTAAAAAGACAACAATCTCCAATTATATACAGTCCCATCATATATGCATTTAGTTATATGTGCTCAGATCAAAAACATTAGCTAAACAAACAAAAAATGAGATAAACCAGGAATAGGAAGATTAATAAGCTAGTATCTTTGAGTGCATTCTTAAAGCCAGCTTCCACGAAGTGCTTTATGGATTATTTCATATAATCCTTATTATAATCCATAGTATTATTACTATCATTCTCATTTCAGCAAAAAGGACACTGAGTCATGGAGATGTTGATTAACCTCCCCAGGGTCACAACAGTGGTATCTAGACAGACAGTATACACAGAAGTAGTTCATTCTGCACGGCAGGTCGGAAAGGGATACCAAAACAGACAACACTCCTATAGCACAGGTGTTCAGCGCCGGAGTATACGTTCTCTGATAATCAACAGATGACACATGAAAAACTCTTCTCAACTGCTTTTTTCTTTCTTTTTTTTTTTCTCTCTAGAAATCAAACCAGGACTTACCCATGCTGAACCCATGCCTCAGTCATCCCCGAGTGTTTCCTGACACGTGTTTTTGCTTACAGTGCATCTAACTAAAGAATGGGGCTCAACTTGACACTTACAAAGTTACCAAGTAAGCCATGGGAAAAGAAACAAAGAAAACCTCACTCTATCAATGACTTATTTACACTGACTGATAATCTTTCTGTTTTAATGGTCACAAAAAAAAATCTTTTAAAGATCAGCATTTATCCTTGTTTTTTATTAAGTACAAAGTAGCAAATACAAAGCTGGGCATGGTGGCACATGTCTGTAATCCCAGCACTCAGGAGACTGAGGCAGGAAAACCACAGCAGGTTCACAGCCAACCTGAACTACATAGTAAGACTACCTCAAAACCAAACAAAAGCAAGCAAATATGAAGGATGGCAACTCAGGATTTTAAACTTTATTCCATCTAGCCATCATCTCATCTCTAAAATGACTAGTATTAAATTAATACCACTGGAGATTTTCAAACTCTAAGTAAAATGCATATTATTCTGAAGAGTTAATAGTATAAGACAAGGTTCACTGAGAATAAAGGAGACAAAAGACAACATGTACCTGCTCTACTGGGTAACTATTGAGCAAATGATCATATGACGGCCACTAGGCCATGGCAGTGACACCCTGTAATTTATATGACTTTATTATTTCATTCCTACCTGGCAGGTAGAGTAGTGACATAAGTTGATACTTTCACATTCTGTGCCAAGGAGAGACATGTCTCAATTAGCTATAATGTACAGCAGTTTCACCAATGGTAAAAGTGCCATGGTTCTTCACCACTCCTACCACTCTCAGTGTGACTATACTAAGACAAACTGTAATAAGCATATTATGTTTTAGAGTAAATAGACCCTACCAACTACTAGGAACTGTAATCAAAGCACTTGCAATCCAGCAAAATATCTATTTTCCATTCCATTTTATAAAGATATTAAATGACTAAACATGCATAATATACATTCTCTTTTACAAACATAGTATGTGGCTGAAACAGTATTATTATATAGGACTTTCTGTAATAAAGGAAATTCTCCCTATTTGCACTGGCCAATATGGTAGCCACATGCAACTAGTGAGAAATTTTAATATGGCTACTCCAGGAGAGAAACTGTTTTGTGCTTAATTGTAATGTAAAATCCAAAAAAAAAATCACATGTAGCTAATGCTACATCTGGTTATGAATCCCATGCATTCTTTCTAAAGACACGTGCTCACACAGAAGCACACACATGTTTCCTCTGCAAAAACAGCCACAGTCCTCTAACCCCCCACCCACACACGGTATGATCTTCATGTGTGGCACAAAATAATTTATTATGGAACTAGAGTTCTATGTGTCATTATTACTGATATTTTAATTTAAAAGGAGTTGAGGGAAGCTGGAGGGACAGTAACAAAGAAGTTTTTATTCTTTAAACTGCCACCCTGTATTAACCCTGCACTAAACAATATGAGGAATACCATCTTAACAAAGAATATATGAGAAAACGGCCTCCTCACAGGAAAAAGAGCTTCTAATTCTCAACTGATTTGCCAAGCTATCATCGTTAAAAACATTCCCCAACTTAGCCAAGTTCTTGACATGTGAAGAACATGATACAAATGCCCAGTGGAGGAAAGCCATTAAGCTTTATTTTTTTTTTTTCCATTAAGCTTTAAATGACTGCTGTTTCTGAGTGGGAACACTAAATGGAGAAAGGATTACGAGCATACCCAAAAGTTCTGAAAAATTTGGGCCCACTTGGGGCCATAATGGAGAAGAAATGGTGGGAGTAACTGGCAAAAAAATAATGAGACACAGACCTAATTCTAAAAATAAATCAATCATATAAAACTCTCTACATTGTCTTGAGCCATTCAGAGCAACACATAGATGGCTCATCACGCTCCTTAGGAACCACTTTTTTCTCTCTACTACCGTATTATTTCACAAAACAACTCATAATAGGCTTTAGTTGCTAATTTGTTTAAGCTGTATTGTAAATGAAGTAATATTCATGCCTATACTTATCCCATTTAAAATAAGAAGTTCTATATTCCCAAATGTTAATCCCAGACATAAACTAAGGTAGCAAGTACTGCGAGATAACACTATCATCAGACTGTCCTAAAGCCACGGAACAGTTCATAACCACTGTGGGATAAAGCCACTCATACTAGTATATTTTATTTACAAGACAGAATATGTATACAGGCTTCTTTTGACAGTCTGACTTAAGGTTTTATTTTAATAATAATCATAATTGCTAGGTAAATTATCACTTAATAAGAGTGCTGGTTCTTATAATTAAACATTGAAGTATTATAATAACATACTGTACAGACATACAATCCTTAAGGAATACTGGAATGGAGGGATGGGTTCTTCCATCCCACAAGAATATGCACATAGAACCAACAGCTGCAAAACATCATGCCTAGTGCACTGCAGCTGGTGAGCTATTCTACTCGCATTTACAATGGTTTTTGAATATCACTGCACAAGTACCGTAATTTTTTCAAGGTACAACTCTCATTTCAGGAGATTATGGAGCTTCTTTTCGAACTGTTTCTCAGACAAAACCTTTTATTCTGATTAAAACTTATCTGTTCTCTACTTCCCAGGGGGCCTATTCTAAGTAAAATGAAAGTGACCGCTAACAGTTTAACTAGATAAATTAATCCAAGCAGATATCTAAACTCAGTTAAAGCCACACTTCTTAGGAAGCTTCTAATAGTTTTGATACTGATTTCAATCTCTGGAACAGAAACAGCAAAGACTGCAACACAGAGTAACTCGAACAGGCTTAAATAGTATCAATTAAGACAAAATTTGAAACTGGCAGCAGAAATAAAGATGGCAGCCAGGGATTTAGCTCAGCGACTCAAGCGCTAGCCTGGGAAGTGTGAGAGTGTGAGTTCGATGCCTGGTACCAAAAAAAAAAAAAAGAAAGGTGGCAGTTGAACCAGGCATTTTAAACCTGTAAAGCTTAGTAATACTGAAGGTCTTCTAACAGGCTTGTCCAGGTATAAACTACTAAGTCTATGTAAGGATGTTGAGGCCAGGAAGACCAGTTTTTAAAAACACAGTAAGGAATAAAAGCAAAAGAATTAGAAAGAGGACAAGGCTAGTCAGGAAGAACCTGGACTTATATGTCATGCAGTAATTTAAGAACCTGTTTTTGAATTGTCATCATCAAAAGTATCTGTCTGGTTCTACTTCTTCAAAGAAGGGTACAAAAAATATAGTAATCTGTTTGTCATATACAGAAGTAGCTGAATTATTAGTGAGAAGTAAAAATGACCCTCCTACAAACTTTATTTCTAAAAGGTGACTTGTAAACTAAGTTCAGGTCCATTTCCCCCACCCGCCCAAAAAGCATATGACAAAAAACACTAATCAATGGTTAAGAGATTCATGGGAGGAAATGTTTTCATGGGGACAACAGGGAAAGCCAGGAGGCTTCAACAGCTTTCCATCCACCTGTGGAAGAGGGAGGGAGGGAGGAAGCATGGGAGGTATAAAGGTGGGGGGTAGGGAGAGGGATAGAGACAGAGGGAGAGACTGAGAGAGACAGAGACAGAGAGAACATAAATGAATTAAGGTTGAATAGGAAGAGTTATAATGCACTGTAATTTGAAGAGAATTTCAACCAGACTGTTCGGTAATCTTCCAAGAGGAATTCCTCTTCTGGCAGGAACAGGCTTGTCTGAGCTTCCCTGCCATGCGCAGTTATGAGCTGGGAGTGGTGCTGGGGAAACCAGGCATCAGCAAGAAAGTGGAGGTAGATCCTGAGCACACTGCAGTACAGGAACCTATCCACCACACTCCCTGCACTTTCCACAAAAGATCTGACTGGTCACTTTCACAGCTGCCACATAAGCCAAATGCTCCCAAACTATTCCACTGATTATGAGATAGCGTAGTATAGTAATCATCTTTAATCACATGAACCAAACATTCCAAAAATGCAAAAGATTTTAAAAATTCATAATAAACACAAGAAGCATGATCTAGACTTATAAATAAGAAAAACATAGCAAGTCTGCAATTAATTTAATAAGTTACCTTCCTTTGTAATAAAGTTAAACATTAAGAGTGAAAAAGCAAAATCAGCATTTTTCACTAGACTCATAGTAGATACTCAACTATACAAATTATATTTCACTGAAAAATGCACTAAATGATATATAATAGATACAGATGATTATAATCCACAAAACAGGTTATCTGCAGCAATTTCACACCAACCTACAACTTAAATTTTACTAAAGTGAAAATGCACCTAGAATTGTCAAGTCAGATCAACATTTACTTTGGATTTTGTCTTATTTTAGAAGACAGCAGATATTCTTTTCACAAAAACAAACAAACAAAAACACCACATATTTTATTTGTATTCTTAGCTAAAGTTCCTTAAAAAGCCTAAGTTAAGGAAGACATAAACAAAAATTCAAAATGACCCACTAATTTTATTCTTTCCCAACTCCTGATGGCACACCTTAACAAGTGAGGTAGAGGAAATATACCAAACACTACAGTGAAATAATTACTAAATCCTATTTTATTTTCCGGTTACAAGAAATCTCAATTCTCTGCCTCAGGTTTTGTTGGTTCTACAAGGATACCAAACAATGAATTAAAAATCAGGACAATTTAAATTGACATACTTATTTTTCAAAGGCTGTTAAAGAGAATCAGAAACACGACTTTTTACTTGAGGGACCCTGGTGTGGGGAGAGGGGAGGGCCACTTTCAATTGTTGAGGAAATCTTCAAACTCATTCAAAACAACAACAGTTCAGCTGGAAGCTTGGTGGGCTATGGGCCATGAAAACCCAGCACTGAAGTACTGTCTCTCCACTTCTGCAGATAATGAACTGCCCAGCCAAGCAAGTCCAACTCCAAACAATACAACAGATGGACCCGGAAAAAACAGCACCCTTCACAATGAGTTTGACACTATTGTCTTGCCTGTGCTTTACCTCATTTTATTTGTAGCAAGCATCTTGCTGAATGGCCTAGCAGTGTGGATCTTCTTCCATATTAGGAATAAAACCAGCTTCATATTTTATCTCAAAAACATAGTGGTGGCTGACCTTATAATGACGCTGACATTTCCATTTCGAATAGTACATGATGCAGGTTTTGGACCTTGGTTCTTCAAGTCTATCCTATGCAGATACACTTCAGTTTTGTTTTATGCAAACATGTATACTTCCATTGTGTTTCTTGGGCTGATAAGCATCGATCGCTATCTGAAGGTGGTAAAGCCATTTGGGGACTCTCGCATGTACAGCATAACCTTTACAAAGGTTTTATCCGTTTGTGTTTGGGTGATCATGGCTGTTCTGTCCTTACCAAACATCATCCTAACAAATGGCCAACCAACTAAGGAAAATATTCATGACTGCATGAAACTTAAAAGTCCTTTGGGAGTTAAATGGCATAAGGCAGTCAACTACGTGAACAGCTGCTTATTTGTGGTTGTGTTGGTGATTCTGATTGGATGTTACATAGCCATATCCAGGTACATCCACAAGTCCAGCAGGCAATTCATAAGTCAGTCAAGCCGAAAGCGAAAACATAACCAGAGCATTAGAGTGGTTGTGGCTGTATTTTTCACCTGCTTTTTACCATATCACTTGTGCAGAATTCCTTTTACTTTTAGTTACTTGGACAGGCTACTAGGTGAATCTGCACACAAAATCCTCTATTACTGCAAAGAAATGACACTTTTTTTGTCTGCGTGCAATGTGTGCCTGGATCCAATAATTTACTTTTTCATGTGTAGGTCATTTTCAAGAAGATTATTCAAAAAATCAAATATCAGGACCAGGAGTGAAAGCATCAGATCACTGCAAAGTGTCAGAAGATCAGAAGTCCGCATATATTACGACTATACTGATGTGTAGGGATGAGAAATCATGGGACTGTTTCTTGTTTGTTGGAATTAATATGTATAAAGTGTAAATAAATGTTATTTTAGAAAAATGACTAGCACAATATTCTTCCCTCTAAGCCATACTCAACCTTTAAGAAGGATATCATTAATGTAAAAATATAAATGTAAAATGAATAACAGAGTCCATTAAATCAAACAGCCTAAGAATAGATAGGCACAAAGGTGCACACCTATAATCCCTGCTACTCAGAAGGCTGAGGCAGGAGGGCCACATGTGAGGGCCTGGGTTCAATCCATAATATTGCCACCCTCAAAAAAATTTTTAAGTGTAACCTTTTAAATCTTACACTATCAAGCCATCTTCTTTTTCAAAACCATCAGCTGTGTGAGTATTGATGAAATGCCTCATTTGTTCCTCACACTATAATAGAAACATTAACAGAGGGAAAAGGTATGTTTACTGACTAACAGAAGACATTATAGGTTAACACACATACATATAAAATACACACAACACGATACAGTATTTCATTTGCACTCATGTAACCTGTCTACAAAAGTCTAAATGCAAATGAGTAATAGTGAGGGTGTAAAAATAACTTAGTGTAACAATGATCACCACTATCAGGTGTGGAAATTGTATTTAAGGACAGGAATGAGATTACAGGAACAGGATTCAAGGATGGTACCCCACAGTGTCCACCAGGCAAGGCAGTTTTGGCAGAGGAGATGGTGACAAAGGGGCTAAAAGATCTATCTGACAATTTCTATCAAAACATTCATCTGTCTCTAACCATGTGCTTTAAAGACAGGCATGTTTTTAGTCCAACTCATGAGAAAAGGTTGTTTGAAAGGCTAACACCTTCCTCCCTTATCCTGAGAAGGCCCCAGATGAGCCACAGCTCCCCTACAAAACAAGACAGCATCCTGGCCTGGAAAACACCCCAAGAACAACCTGGCCTAGTTTCTCCATCATTTGTTTCTCTCCCATACCAAAGCTCCCACTCAAAAATTTCAAAAGCCACATTATCCACTATGATACTAATGGGTGTTGTTGAATGCACAGCCTTTCTGGAAACTAAAGACTAAGGGACACCCTCTTTCACAGCACAGACTGACTTTTAAGATGCCTTGACCCCAGATCTCAGCTAATCCTCTGACTCTGGCCTCAGTGTTGTTTGTTTGTTTGTTTGTTTGTACCAGGGATCGAACTCATGACCTATCCTGCTGAGCTAAATCCCCGGCTCAGGTCTCAACTCTAAGAGGTATTTACAATATTTTAAAATTCATTTCAGTGTTTCAAAAATTGGATTGTTGTATAGTTATTGAGCATTTTTAATGTGATGCCATCTTATTTTTCTGAAATGGTATTACTAAATTAATGGAACATCTTACAACACTGACCTAGAAAAAATAAGGTATTACCCTATTCATGTAATAAACCACTCAAAATCACGTTGCTTATATTTTAGATCAACTCCCACACTGTGTAACAAGAATTTATAAAGGTCAACAAAAAAAAAACATTTATAGGAATAAAACAGCATCAATAGGAGTACTATAAAAATACGGCACTCATGACAAAAAATACCACATAAATATTACAGTAAGTGTGAAAAAACTAAAAATTTCATTTGTTTTTAAAAATTAATTGATAGTTTGAAAATAATAACAAATAGGAAACAAAATTTCTTGCAGCTTTTGGGTTATACACATTGAATAGCCCTTACCCAAAATGCCTGGGACCAAAATTGTTCCAGACTTGGGATGTTTTTAAGATTTTGAAATATTTTCACACATCTAATAAGTTACATTAGGAATATTCCCAAGTCTAAACACAAAACTGACAGTGTTTTATATATACCTTTTACATATACCTGAAGGTAATATTATGCAACTTTTTAGTGTGTCTAAGACTTAACTGTACTCTGTCATGAGATTAGGTGCAGAATTTCCAGTTCTGGTATCCTGTCAGATTTCTGAGGATGGCAGATTCCAGATTTTTGGACTAAAGATGTTTAACATACAGTCAATATTTCAAGACCTCACAGAGCAATAAATACTATGTGAATTCTTCTTTTCATTCAGAAGAGAAATATTCGGAGAATCTCCACAGAGAAATTTTAGCATTCTTCACTAAACTCGTATTCAGAGAAACTGAGCTTACAGAAAATCTTTCAATTTGTATATTTCTGGGTATGCTGTAAGTATTAAACCACTTCATTAATACTTAATTCTCATTTCCAAATAGCATACCCATATTTTGCTTCTCAGCTAAAGTTTCACAGGAGTAGTATATAAGAAAATGTATAAACACAGCTTAAATACTCAAGGCAAAACACGTGTGTGCACACAACAGAGTGCAGCTTCAACATAAAGATATTTAAAACTCACCAGGAGAAACGTGATATACTAAGGAAAGTATAACAATATAAACCTGGGAATCTCAAAAATTGGGTAAAGAGTCAAGTGTGGTGGTGCACGCTTTTAATCCCAGCACTCAAGATTGAGGTAGGAGGACCATTGTGATTTCAAGACCGGCTTGGGCTACAACAGGAGCACAAGGTTTGCCTGAGCTACACAGTGTGACCCTATCTCAAAAAACTAGGGCTGGGAGTCTGGCTCAGTGGTTTAAGCACCTGCCTGGCAGTTGCGAGGCTGTGAGTTTGATACCCGGTGCCACAAAAACAAAACAAAACAAAAAAATTGGTAAAGAATTTTTTTCCTTTAACTAGTCACTACAAGAAGCCAACAAATGGAATATTTATGGCGCATACTATCATGTAAAAAACACACTGAGATCAGTATGATACCAAAAAAAAAAAAAGAAATCTTCAGATATCCCTGTCTTCCTAACATCAAACATTTTAAAATTTCACCATAATACAAGCATCTAATAGATGCAGATTTAGCCTACTCCCTAACTATTGGGCACCATCTAGTGGCAAAATTCATAAAACAGATGAAGAACGTAATTTTGCATCCTAGTTATTATATCAGTTGACTACACAGGCAACTGCAAAGCCCTTTGCTAAGCTTTGTAAAATTTCCACACTCTCTTTATTTTCTAAGTTTGAGTTACTTTCAAACATTTTATTTTTTATGTTTTCAAATTCATCAGAGACATCTAGTTCCTTTACTGTGATATTTTTTGCCAGTACCCCTTTCTCTAGAACACCTCATCCTGTCAACTTTCTACACTAATGTCTGTATGTCTGCCTTTGCTAAGTTCATCAGGATGCACAGCTAGAGTCTAACCTTCCCATAGCTAGCAGCATTTCCATTTCCATTTTTTTCAATTTCACTTCCTATATGATCACTTTTCATTTCTTTGATACATGTTCATGTTTGTTGGTCAGCATGGTGTTGCCACTGGCAAATGAAAAAGTAACACAACTACCATTATATCTTGCTTTTTTCTGCTCCTTCCCAGTCTCACAGAGTCTCTTTTCTTGTACTTTTAACACTGACTGATTACCATCTAATGAAATAAAAATAGCTCACTGTATTGGGCACTTCCTCTATCAGGCATCATTGTCCTGTACAACCCATTTAATTCCCACAACCAACTTATGAGGAAGCACTAGCATTACTCCCAACCTGAGATAAAGAAGTAATTTCCTTCAGGGCATATAGTTACTAAAGGTTATTGGTGGGATTAATCTGGGCTCAAAAACCTCAAACTGTAACCACAGCTCAATACTGAGATGAAATGTATTCCTCAAGCTTAACCAATAATTATCAAAAGCCTGGCTAGTTATTCATATTTCCAAATGCTTTCAACACAAATAAACTACATCAACACTTGTAAGTCCTGGGGTAAAGCTGGAACACAATCTCAACTACAGCCTCAATATGTTATTTCATAAATACTACAAATAATACAGTGCTTTGTGTTAAGAGAACATTAAACCAATCAATCATATTTTGCCATCTTATTCCCTTGCAACTGGAATGCAAGTAATTTTGTCCAAACTCAGACATTTTTTTTTTTAAAGTGAAAGGATCACTTGGTAAGCTGGCACACCAGATAGGAATTGGGACAGTGTGGGCAAACACACATAGTCACATCACACATGTAAATACACGTCTACCTCAGGACTGCATTAGTAAAACAAGCAGCTTGGGACAAGAAAAAAAAGCTCAATGAATCCAGTCATTTTATCAGTGAGAACCCACACTGTGATGCCTCTTCCCCTCAGCTCATACAAATGGTGAACCCCTGGGTACTAGGTGAGCAGCTATTCAACAAAAATCTCTAATGGATGCACCCTAGGAGCACAGATAAGTGGTTTTCTGAGTTAGTGCTTTATGCTTATAATTTTGTGTAATGCCAAAAGAAAGGACACAGCCTACCATTTGCTTCTGTTTCCTGAAGGAATACATAATCTAAATCCTAATTTACATTCTTTTTCTCATGCAAAGCAAAGCCATCGCAAATCTTTCTTAATACTGTTAACTCTACATCCAAAATGTATGTGCAGTAAGATTTCAAAATATCTTTAGACATGGAGGGTGCATGTGCTCTTCCATGGCATGGGTCCACAAGAGAAGACAACTATAACAGGCTGATGATCAGGAAGCAGGGCCAGGGGGTCAGACTACCACCGCCCACAGGAAGTCTGGTTCTCCTGGTATCCAAGCTCATCTAAATAGAACACAGGTTCTGAATCAATCCTCCAGTCATGACGAATGCCATACAAGACTAAATTTTGACTCTCTGTCAACATTAACCAAAATCCATTTCTTCTGAAAGTCATACAAGTATGATTACACATCCTCATGCAACTCACCTGTCTTAGTTCCTTCCTGTTGTTACCATAAAATACCTTAAACTGGGTAATTTAAAAACACAAGAAACCTATCCCTAACAGATCTGAAGGTTAAGAATTCCAAGATCAAGGCTCAAGCAGATTCACTGTCTGATGAGGGTATGTTCCTCACAGACGGCATCTTACATGTTTTCACGTGGCAGGAGAGAAAAGGGAGGAACTAAGCTCTCTGGGGCCTCTTTTGACAAGGCCCCCCATTGGTGAGGGCCCTACCACATGACCTAATCACTTGTCCTAGGCCCTACCTTTTAATACCAACACATTAGAAATTAGATGGGAGCATCTGTATTGAGGAGGTACACAAAGACTCAGACATCGCACCGCTCTGCTCAGCTACAGCCATCTCATGATGACTAAGAATTAGACAAGACAAACAAAGCACAGGTGCTCCACGAATGGCCTATACAAAGACCAAACACAGAAATCTGGCCTCAGATTCTATCATCTGATTAAACTAACTGGTCCATACAAAAGAAAGCAAAAATAATTACTGTGCTCAAATTATTAACTAAAGAGATATGCAGCTGTCTACAGAATCAATTGCCTAAAAACACAAAGAATTTCTCAGTCAAGCTACCACGGAAATTAAATTTCCAAGGAAAACTACACAACCCTCACACAGTCTATAATCACGAACGTGTATACTCAGCTAATTATCAGTTTGCTGGGTGGAAAAGAAGACTGTTTCTGCACAATTTCAGGTGTGCCTTCCTCTTTGGAAAAACACACATGTACACACACACACACACACGTACATCTGCATGTCATCAACACAGCACTTCCTCTGATTGCAGTCAACCATCAGTTAAGCTCCCTAAAGTTTCAGCACCACAAACCCTTCCCCCAACCTTGCTGAGCCCTGTGCCTCCCACACACTGCGGCATGAACAAGCAGCCTCTGCTGGCACGACTCTGGGGAAGTTTATCTGAGATGCATTTCCCCACATCCGTAGGTCTCAAGGCAGCTCAAGCCTCTTGGTGACTTCTTACAACTCAGTTCCATAAATTGGTCTTTCTACTGAGTGAAAAACTGAGCAGCTAGGAGTCTTAAGACAATAAACTGTTGGGCCAGGAGTTTGGCTCAGTGGCTTAAGTGCCTGTCTGGCAGACACGAGGTTCAGAGTTCCATCCCCGGTACCACAAAAAAAAAAAAAAAAAAAAAAAAGAAAATAAACTGTCTTATAAAGCAGTGTATCATCCTCTGACCTACCTGACCCAGGGTGAACCATTAAACAAGCGAACTTTGGTACCTAAAATGCCCAGGTAAGAGTGATATACACAGTAGTTACTGCTGTCAGATTAATTCTATCCTCTCACTTATCCACATTTATAGAACTAGAAGGTAGAACTGTAGGATATTCCCTATCTCCTCAATATTTTGGTAACATTATTCACTCAACAAACACTTTGAGTATCTGTGACAGTAGTGGACACTGGCAATACCAAAACAAAGAGGCCACCAAGGTCAGCCGCTTAAGGCATGATGTAAAAACAGCCCACTCTGAAAGAGCATGAGTGCCACACCAAGGCATCAGGGACATTCCCAAGGGTGGTAATAATTGAGGTGAGTCATGAGAACAGATGCAATCAGAATTACAACAGTGAGAAATGTCTCACACCTAAAGGTAAAACACAGAATGCCTCCTTCTGCTTTCTCAGCATGTTTAAAAAAAAAAAAACATACAGAAAACAGGAATCACATGCATGGAAATGTTTGTTTTTGAAGCAAAATTATAAACTTTGATTCTTTGCTAACACCAACTGAAATTTATTTCTCTTAAGGATAAAGCTCAGTCTAATACAAGCAACACAAAAACCTACATGAGCACATCAAGTGGAATTAAAATTTACCTCATGACGTTAGTGCCAACAATAGTGAAGTTTTACGAACTGTTTATAAAATGTATTAATGTTACACACATTTCATTTCATAAATTGTTGCTTCCTTCTGTCTTCCAGGAGATGGTGATATTGCACCAGACACCTGTTTCTCCACTATGATTCTAGATAAATGGAAGAGCACAATTACCAGTGAAGTCCTGTGCCTGTCACTCATTACCAGTTCTGGCACTACCTTACAATACAGTGGCTTACACCCTGTTTTAATGATGTAATTCCTTCCCTCTTCTCTACTACTCTAAACAAAATGACACATTTAATCCTCCACACAGGGAGCCAACAAAAGGCATCTGCTGCACTCATAGGTTTCCAGCCGGATTATATTTTTAAAAGCGTATGTTCAATTATGTTACCACACATCACAAAAATTTGATGGCATATTGAATTATAGATTCCTAGTAGGCCATTTATGCACTGTCCCATTCTGTGTCTTTCTGACCATTGTATCTTTCCTCATACTATTCTCTGAATACTAACTGACTTTTATCACAGTAAGTTAGTTTAAAAAAAAAAAAAAAAAGCTACTCACTAAGAAGCATTGAGCTGCTCCTATACAACTCTTTTCAGGGCAACTTCCAAACACACTTCCTCTAACTATTGCTGTCCTTAGTACATTTATTTATATGTTTGTATGAGGCCATGTACTAAAGTCCTTTGTAATCTTACCACAATGAATTTCTCAGTGTTCAGTGAGATCCAATCTGTAGTGATGCCATCAATACCTATACCCATGCACACTGCAGTAAAAGACTTGCTAGAAGGTATTTCTTTACAAAAATTAAGTCACTGGAAAACATTCATTTGTATCTAAATGACCTTCAACAGAGATTGATTCATGAATTATGAAACATTACAAAATCTATTAAAAAAGAGTAAGGTCTGTCTATTTAGGGCTCGTATGAAGAAGTGTCCCACAGCAAGAGGCAACTAGGCAAAGTGCATGAGCATGCCTTTCTACTGATCCAAAAAAGCAACTGGAAAGAAAACTGGGATAGGGCAGTAGCAAAAGTGTCGCTTTTACATTTAATTTTTTTTTCTTAGTACATGTTTGCAGTATATAATGTTTATATTCCTTGTGAGGAGCTGTCACATGTACAGAACACATTTTCATCTTTTTTCAGCCTTTCCCCACTCCACTTCTTCCATCTCTTGATCCCCTTCCCATTTGACAAAGATGTCCCTATTTCTATTATCTATTTTTATTTTGTTCTGTGTTTATAATTTGGGCTTTCCATATGAAAGAAACCATGCAGTATTTAAGCCTGTGAATCTAGTTTATTTCACTTAACATTAGGATCTCAAGAAGCATCTATTTTGCTACACATGACTCACCATTTCAAAATGTACAATGTTAAGAATCACACAAAGTTGAATTTTTAAGTAAGGAACAAAACAGGACCTTTGTGGAATGAAGACATAAAAAGTTAGCTTTTAGAAGCAGCTGATGAAGGCTGGGTGGAAAATGACTGGAAACAATAACAGACATATTTTTGGACTACATGTGTTAAACTCTATTTGTAATATGAATACACAAGGGATATTTATAGACAACCAGTCCTATCACTCACAAGGCAAGGGTCCTGCCTGAAACAGTACTGGAGAAAGGAACTGTGCACAACTGTGCAAGCAGGTCAGGTGGGAGGGGTATGGTGGTCCCCTACTAGGGCTCTGGCGAGAGTTCTGAGAAAAAATGACCCAGGATGAAATCCCACAGTACTTTAATGTCAAGATTCCACAAGAGGAAACGGGAACATTTAGCATAAATCAAAACACCACAGACCAAAAGAAAACAAGCATTGAATATTTTAGTTTTTTCCTTTTATTTACTAACTTTTAGACAGTAAGGCTCTTGGGAAAAGGACCATGACTTCTCTTACATCATTGTAATTATTGGGGTTTTTTTGTTTGGTTTGTTTTTTGGGTTTTTTTAAAACTGATTTTGCATTATGCCTAGTATCTAGTATTGAATAAAGTTACGTTACAATGGTGCCTCAGCTCACAAGCTTAATTCTTTCCACAATTCTGGTCATGAACTAAATTGGACAAGAACTGAATCAAATTTCCCCAAAAGGTCAACACTGAAGCTAACCATTAAATTTGTGGTGAGCTGAACAAATGCAACAGACTAGAAAAGAGGGCATCTGCCTGAAAAATAAAAGTTCTTCCAGCTGTAAGAACACAGGGCTCCGAACAGAGAAGTGAGGATGCTCAAACCTGGCCACAGCTGTGAATTACTTGGATACTTATGAAAATCTAAGTTCCTCCCGGATATTTATATGTTCATCTTCCCCAAGCCCAAGGCAAAGGCAGCCTTAACCACTGGTTCTACCACATGCTTTGGGCTTCTCCATTATCACTGGTACCCCTTCATCTGCTCAGCATCACTTTCTCCATTTTTCTTGTCTCAAATGAAAATTTTATGTGCAAGTAAAATAACCTGCAATTTTTAATGAGAAAATACATTTTCCTATGTTCCAACAAAGAATGCACTACTAGTATACTGACGGTGAACCTTTTAGAGATTTCAATGATAACAAACCATCTGCTGAGGCATGCATGCCACAGGTTCGCCGCTACAGCCCTAGTGTTCCTGTTTCCAGATGTTTGACACACTGCTCGAACAGCACTCCTGGTTCATCTGGTTTTAGGTAAATGCTGCTGGATTGGGAAGGAGCCTCAAACTATATAAGGAAAAGACAGTTCCAAAGTCCAGTCTTGCGACCCTTCTGCTTGAACTACTTAGATTTTCTGAAGCTCTATTTTCTCTTCTGTAAAAAACAGTAGTTGGATGGCTGTGAAAAGATACAGTAGATAGATGTGCTCCTCGGCCAGGTGTACATATGTTGGTCTGTACCTTGATCCTACCTTTGCACACCAGTTTTCTTTCAGAGTACTTGATAGTCCCTCCCTGGCATCCTTGTCGTGCCATCTGCAAATAAAACTACAGAACAAAGGTCACCCACGGGCATCTCACAAGTCAAACACAGTGTACAGTCAGGTTCTGTTTTAGCTCACAGGTGTTAGGACTATGAGGTTTATAAAGTACTGGATTTAGATGCCAACATGTAAATATCAGAGGAAACATAAAAGGGCAAGAGCAAAGCACAGACTTCAGGAACTGTTCTGTTAGGTTCAAACCCCAGCTCTAGGCATTGTGGAACCTGACTTTGCATCTCCATGCCTCAGTATCCTCATCTATTACCAAAAAAGGGGGAGAGAACAGGAGTGAAATCTACCTAGCTCACAATTTTCCTGTAAGGACTCGAGTTAAACACACAGTATCTGGAAAAGCATATGCAGTCAGTACTCACCGCCTGGGTTAGACTGATCTTCTAAAGATGAGGGACTGCTGAGTCCTGGTAAGCTCTAAGCGCCCGCTGACTCCCTGGATAGACACTAGCTCTGCACTTCTCCTTAGTCCCTGAACCCCCAAGTATTTTACACAGGTCTACGTATCTTGGGCCACCTGTAGGGCTGGCCCTTGGACTTTATAATTAAAAGGAAAAGACAGCAGCTCCAATCAAAGAAGCCAGACTCAGTAGTTTTACTTGCAGTAAGGGTAATGTCAAGAAGCACAAAAGATCACTGGAACAGTTAACACATGTTTCTGAGATTGTCAGAGTAAATTGTGTCTCCTGCAATAAATCAGGGAGTCTTGAGAGCTGCAGTTTAAAGACTTAATACCAAACATACATTTAATCAGTAAAATGTTTACTTCAGGAAAACTCTTCAGTGTGAGCTGGCAAAACCCTAATGGTTTCTCCTTATCTACTCATCCTTAAATCTATTTGCCCATCAGATCTTGCTGCAGCTGAAGTTAACAGCCCTCTGAACACACTGATGCTATCAGCCCCTAAGTCAAAGCAGCCACAAGAACAACTGGTTCCCAAAGAGGTCTGGAGAATCATTCCTCTAGCAGAGTTAAATGGAGAGCTTCCCTTGAGCAGCTTTAAGACCCTTTGCCTCTGCCAGAAGATCAACAGTGACTATTGTTGTATATGTGAGACACAGTGACTATTGTGTATATGTGAGACACAAAATATGAAAATGAACCTAATGAGGTTAAGAATATGGGTGTGCTTTAGTTGCTACCCCACCACCAGGGTCCAGAATACTACCTACCAGGTAAGTACACAAAGAGAGCCCACAATAATGCTTAGTGTGCCGTAACAGTAGCTATGGACTAATATAACTGCAAACATATAAAAGTTTACTTAAAAACAAACTAAACCTGATAGCTCATAACTTCTCAATGAACAATCTGAGTGAACACACTTGAAAGGTAGAAGGCTTAAAAAGGGCTTTATCTCTGGTTTCCACATTCAAAGATTCACCAACCATTGATCAAAAGTGTTCAAAAAGAAATCACATCTCTACTGAACATGTACACTTTGTTGTCATCGTCTCCAAATAATAACACTTACATAGCATTGGACTGTCTTAGGTACTGCAAGTAATCTAGAGATGTTTTCTAATATACATGAGGATTTGCGCAAGTTATATGCAAATCTACACCCCTATACATAAGGTACTTGAGCATCTGTGAATTTTGGTGTCTAGGAGGTTCCTAGAATCATCCCTCGATGGTATCAAGAGGGACTGTAATTTATTCAGTGAAAAAGATACAGGACATGACATTATATTGCAGAATTTAAAATAAACCAAAAATAGGAAGACTTTCAGGATGGTAACATAAACAGCACAAACCTGGCACAGTATTACTACATGAGGAGTTTATCTGAAGTCCTACTCATGATCGCTTTGTCAATAATGTTCAAATTTGAAAACATTAATATGGAAAAGACCAAATTCACAATAGCTCTTTACTAGCAGATACGGTTACTAAAGTTAAAATGCTTCCTTACTCAAACATTAACTCTACATTTCCAGGTGGTCCCAGGCCCCACCCATCCCTGGGCACGCTGCAGTGCAACTCGGACAATCTCCCCACGGAGGGTGTTTCAGCGATGACCATGTCTTGTTCTCCACAGCCTTCATGGTGAATTTGACAATAGCAAAGTTTAGAAAAGAAAACCTATTGAAATCACTGACTGTTCATTCACCAGATAATATGCATATGTAGGCAAAAATAGCAGAAAATTGAAAAAAAAAAGCCATGCTATTTTGGTAATTACTGAAGGAAAGGAACTAGTGCAGGGGCCAGCCTGACACCCACACAGATCAAACTATCTCTGTCTTCCTTGTTTCTACTTCCCAGCCTTCAACTCGTTCTAACTGTCGAATGCAGCAGAGTTTCAGCCAACCCATTATCTTGTGGTTTCTGTTAAGTTCCTGATTTTCATCCATTCCTAAAGAGGAGCAAGAACTGTGGGTTCAAGTGTTCCTTCACAGCCTACCTTGAGACACATGCTGAAATGAGTGCTGTCTGACTTGCAGAGAAAGAAGGTAAGGAGAAGGAGAAAAGGAGACAGTTGGTCTGGGAAATAATTTGAGCATGTATATGAATGGAAAAGAGGAGTTCTGAGCTGGGCAGTAACAATGCTGGGTAACACCGAATGATTATAGTTCACATTTGTTTCAGTAAATTATTTTTTGTTTGTGAACTATGATTGTCTGGTATGTTAACAGATTTGCCTACACTCATTTTGGGATTCGAACCTGAAATATTGTCGTTAATCATTATTTGGGATTCTCAATTGCAGCTTTCAAAAATAACTCTAATGAATAGATATCAAAGAAAATGTTTAAAAGTTACTCATTCCGGATAAACATGTCAAAAGTTTGTAAATGCATACCCAAACTACTTCTCAAAAACTACCAAGATTACTTCTAAATAAGTGTGAATGACTTTGTCTGTAACTGCATGTGTGTACAGATACATAGTTGTGTCTTTTATACACACATTTATATAGGTACAAGCTTTTATTGTTATTAATGAAAAAGCTGATCCTACCAGCACCTACTAAGATGCTTACTTGCCTTAAAAGGGATTAGAAGACACAAAAATATCTCCCCTATCTATAGCAAAAACTCAAGTTGATATGCTACTTACAGTCTATCAGCTAAATTATTGGAATACTATAAATTGTGAGAGAATTATAGCACAGACTATAATGTGAGCATATTCAATTGATCCCACGCAATCCACATAATTTAAGTAAGTAAAATTGATTACATGGAGAAAGTGAATCAAAGATCACACTGGAAAAAAACAAATCATAGTTTGTGCATGCACCTTTTTAGTACATATAAACCTGAAAATCAATTTTAGTTATAAAAATAGTACTAAAGTTTAAAAATAGAAAATTAACTATAAATATCAAAATAACACATTTTAAGATTTATCAACATGCAAAATAAAACTTATAAAAAGTCTGAGCACACAGAATTACACACTGGTATATATGCTTGTACTATAATGTCATAGCTGTTGTACTTCAGTGAAGAGGAAATGGAAAGTATCAAGGTATTCAGACTGTGAAGACCCAGAAAAGGGAAGCAAACAAAATGTGGGGAAAGTAAACTTCAGACTGAATCAGGATAGACTGAATATTATTGTGGGCTTTTCACACCTGAGGAAACGAGTACTGAGGGTGCAACTATTCTGAACAAGGCTGAACACACCAGAAGCTGAATGCCCTAGCAGCCAGAGACACTTGTTCTCCATTCACTGCATCCACAAGACCTCCGACAGCCTAGTCTCGCCCTTGCTACACTTGCTCCCTGCTCTCTGTCCCTTGTCAACAGTCACCAATCAATGCATCTTTAGACCCCTTCAATCTTCTGCAGCTACTTCCACACCCAATAACATACTTTTAGGATAGCATTTAAAATTTCTAGGTTATAAAAATGTTTAGTACAATGCACACACACTTTGGGCAAAAGTCAGAGTAAAAAATAATACTGATTACATTTTAAAACAATACAAGGAGGGAGGGATTCAGGAGCAGAGGGGAAGCCTCTTAAAGAATGGACAACTGAGGGGTACAGGGAACACATTTAATAAAGCTAACAGTTAAACTAGGCAACAAAATACTAAGTAACTAACCGTCTAAGAGGCAGTCTACCAAACTCCCTAAGCCTTGTGCCTACTTCCTGATCTATAAAATAGTGCTATCAGGGTTAAATCATGTAACATTAGAGAACTCATTAACAAGATAATATCAGAAGCATTCAGTATATGAAGACTGGCATCACTGTTTCTCACTACTACTATAAAGACTAACTTCCTCAAGGCAAATGTACGAATTACACAGGAAATGCCGAGAAAACATAATTCAGAGATTCCAATACCTATGTAGATCAAAAGACTTTTACAATTATTTAGCTATAATTGTATCTTTCAAAGTTTAGCCCTGGTGAGAATCACCTGTGGGTTATTAGAACTCACATCCCTGGGCTCTACCTGTCAGAGTTTCGATTCAGTCAATCTGGATCTTAAGAATTTGCCCTTCTGCTGGGCATGATGATGCACAGCTGTAATCCCAGCACTGAGGGTGAGGCAGCGGGACTGTCGTGAGTTCAAGGGCCAGCCTGGGCTGCAAAGTGAGTTCAAGTTCAGCCTCAAACCACATAGCAAGACCCTGTTTCAAAAAAAAGAATGCTTTTGTTTGCACTTCTAATCAATTTCCTGGTGATGCTACTGTTAGTCATCTGAGGTCCACACTTTGAGAACCACTTATCTCCAGGTGACTCTCACATTCATATTTGCCTCACTAATAAAACTGTCCCCAACTTCATTATGCAACCTAATTAATTAGTGAGCAAAATAATGTTTAAAAAGCAAAAATGCCATTATTATTACCCATTATTAAATTAATTATAATTAATCAAGCTTTACATTAGTTTTTTAATCAGAAAAGAGGGAGAGAGGGAAGGGAGAAGATCTGGACACTTCTTACAGACCTAAGATGCTTTAGAAATCAAAGGTGGAACAAAAGAGAACTACTGCCCGCCCCCTGAATGGTCAGTCAACGAAATGCTTCTAGAGTGAATTTAGATCATGAGGCTTCACCAATTCCAAAGCTCTACTCTGAGAGCCCAAGTCAGGTTAACTACTTTTGCCTACAGCATTTTCTTGAAAGTTCAGTAACAAGTGAGCTGCCTCAGCCTCTCAGCAGGAGCAGTCACTAGATTACCAAGAACAGAACAATCCAGGGCCGTAGTTGATGCCGGTGCAAAAATATTCTGCCATCTTCTTCACACGCATCTTTATTTTGAGAAAAAAATCTAGTGGATGAAAGCAGACAAGAAGAGTTTCCTTCAACTAAAAACTGTATCTCTAGTCAAGAATGTGAAGTGTGTTTAGGGTAGAGTTCTCAAAATGTAGGCTTCACTTTACTAGTGAACTTGGCAAACATGCGAATTGTTGACCCAAAACCTATTCAATCAGCACTCTGCAAGTAGAGCTCATCAATCTGTGTTTAACAAACCATTCTGCTGATTTTGCTGTATACTCCATTTTGAGCTCCACTGGGGAGTGACCCTACATTTTAGACAGCTCCAGTTTTTATCTAGTATCTGGGCCAAATTATACGTCGTGCCCCCTTTCTATTTCAGAAACTTCTTGGTCTACACTGGATGATACAAAGGGATTTCATAGGTTAGATATGACCCATTGCCTAGGATTTCAAATTAGCTTCAAATCTGCTGCCACATTCTGGTGCCACATCCATAACCCTAATGAATGCAAAGGATCCATGGCCTGATACGAATCTGGGCAGCATAGATAGAGAAACCAATTTCAATATAGGGATTGTATTTTACAAAAAGGACCCACCACCAACCTATGCAGAATGAATCCAGTTTAAATTCCCAGCTTTCTGTGTAGCATGAGGGATCAAGTTCCCTCCATCATATCTTTAAAATTATCCTTATTAAATCTCTGGCTCCCCTTGTAGAGTTTTCTGTTCCCAGTTAACATGTTAGAGAAGGATAAATGCAGCAAAAATGTATTCCTATTATTTTAGAGTAATCAATAGGCCATATTAATTCACAGGAAAATCAAGTTTACCATGAAGCTTGCTTCTTGATTCACCTGATCTAACACCCAAATGAAATTTTGTTTGTGTGACTTTGGATCTGACAGATTTTAAATTCCTTTGAAATCTCTGTCTTTACTCAGCCTAAATTAAATTTCTGGCCTTTTATTCTTCACTTAAGTCTCCCATCTGTTGTTTCTGAAAAGCATCAAAGGTCTTACACATCAAATTTTGACCCTTCATCTTTCAGATAAGAAAACTGCCAGAGAAGGTTGATTGTTTTCTGCCCAATTACAGAGCATCTGTTGTTGAAGTTCAGATATCAAAGAAAACAGATAAATATCAGCTATATGGCTTCTAAGCCTTGGCTCAAAAGGGACCCATACACTTGGGATTAATAGCCTGGAAGAAGAATCTGATCCTCAATTTTCCAGGATCACAGCACACTTATTTTTATTATCATTCAGAGCCACTGGACTCTAGAAATGATTTACACTAAATGGACTTGAAATGTGCCCAGTTTTTCTTTTATACTGAGAAAGACACCAAGGTGGAAAGGACTCACCTATTTCTGATGGAATCCTCCCAGGGAATCCAGCCCTAAGGTCAAACCTGAGCAAGAGAGCTCAAAAGACGGAAGGAACATATCCACCGTATTTTTTTAAAAAATGGATAGAATGCCCTTCTCACTCTAGAGCTACTTTAGTCCTTAATTGTTTCAACAAACCCTGATTCTTTATTATAAGGCAGCTATGATTCTAGATGCCATGGACACCTTACATGAGACAAGAACCCTGACCTTTTAGAGCTTACAGTCTAATAAGAAAATAGACATCATTTCTGTTTCTCTCCTCAGAACTGATAGTTACTGATCAATAGCTATGTGATCAATCTTTGGGCATTTTATAACTTAATTAATTCAACCCTTATTAGAAGCCAACCAACATTTACTGGCTTCTCCCAAATGCCTAAGCCAATCCTAGTAGGAACTGAAAACCCTGTGTGTAATGATGACAAAAACAAAATCTAGACAATTAATACTTGGTTCAGTTAAATATCCTAGAAACTGAGCCTCAGCACTACAAGTTCCCGCTCTCCCATCCCCTGAAACTGCGGACCTGTTTTGTATCATTTCACAGCCTCTTTCCTCACTATAAATACACCTATAAACACCACCCTTATAGCTCTGTAAACATGAAAAGGGAGGTGGAAGAATTGAGTTTAAGATTAAAAATAATTAAAACCAGCTGTGTTACCACTAAATCTGTGAGACGTTTACACACAGCAGCTGTCCTCATAACAGGTGCTACTGAACAGGCTGATTCACTAAAACCTTGGGCTAGTTAATCAAAAGCATAGATAAAACTAACCAAAAACACAGGTTAGGTAGGAATCATATTTAGAAAAGAATAAATATTCCCTCAAATACATTATTTTACCTTAAAATACACAATGTGCACTTAATGCCTAACCTTGAGAAACACTGTGGCAAAGCTTTTTTTCTAAGATGGTTCAAATGATTAGATGTGTGTACTGATTTTTCTTCATAAACCACAAATATAGCCACAGTGCCAGTGAAGTCATTTCTCAGTTTTCAAGTTGCATGAGAAACTTAAAATACTCAAGAAACTACATGAATAAAAAATTCAGACCTAGACCTAGACTTTCAAGTCCCTCAGGAAAAAAAAAAATAGATTGCCTTAATCCAGTAACACAGTGAAGTTTCTCAATGAATATCTTACAGATACATGGAAATAAGAAAAGTAAAAAAATAAATTAAACATGTGCTGGTAACAATCTGCTAGAGCCTGAAGATTGTATCTAAAGCCACTCATACCCATTTAGGAAAAGGGACATATTCTCCTCTGCCTAAAAGAAACAACCAGTCCTTATATATACAAAACCAAGGGACAGAATGTAATAATAAAAAGAATCTTGACATTTCAAATTCTCTGATTTCAAATCTTGACTACTACTGTGAAAAAAACTTGAGAATGTAACTTAATGACTAAGCCTCATTTTCCTCTCCAAGTCACCATGGAAATTAAGTATATATATATACACATATAAATTGCCTAGAACAGTGACTGGCAGGACATAAAAATGCAATCAACGTTTATAGTCACTAGCACCATTATCATCTTTCTCAGTAACACAGTGCAATGTTTAATGACACAAGAGCAATGGAAATCAAAGAGATAAACTCTGTTCCAGCTTGTCTCTTAACATTTGACTGTTCAGTTTACTCATCTGTAAAAACAGAATAAAAAACATCTGTTTAGAAGAATCATTGTGAGAATTATAAGATGCCTAGTATAAAAGCCACAGTCAAAAAATTCTGGCCATTGCTGAGTGTGATGATGCGTCGCTTTAATCCAGGCATTCTGGAAGGCTGAAGCAGTTCAATCACAGGTTCAAGCTTAGCCTGTATAAATTAGGAAGACTATCTCACAGCAAAAAAGAACAGGAGGACTGGAACATTGCTCAATGTGAAGCTCTGGGTTCAATCCCCAACACTGGGGGAGAACAAAGGCCATTAACACTCCTACACCACTTACACACAAAATAATTTCATAGTATATACTTAATACAGCAAATCCACACTCCAACAGATGTCCCCTCCTGCACATTAAGCCTTCATAAAAAGAATCTTAACTCAACTAGCATTTGCTTTGTAGAAACATATCTTCCTTGGGACAGTGGAGGACATAAGCCCTTCTCCCAAGAAGCACTTCCTGAGAAAATATACACTTCAAACATAGGATATAATATGGGAAAAATTAAATGCGGCACTATGACATTAAACTAGGAGCTCAGAAAAAAAGTAATAATAAAATAGGAGCTCAGAAAAAACAAAGAGCACTGTGTACCAAGTCTCAAAAGAAGAAGATGATATACAGCAGACAATACAATGATATGCAAGGTATATAAAAATACGATGAATATTAAAATTTAAATTCATTATAGTACATGACCTGTTGCCATTAATCCCCTACAAAACACTCCTCCTTCCCTCATTTATCTCCTCATTCTTGACAATTTCCAAAGCATTTCTGGAAGTCCTTAGTCATGTTTTCATGACTATCTCTGTGTTCTGAATCAATTCAAAATGTTTACTTTTCAAAATATTTATGATTTTGGTGGAGAGTCAGAAGTTGCATGTTGCAATAATAAGGTGGATGAAGATATACAATAATGTTTTTACAAGTCTGCTTTCCCATTGGATGGCACTTGGCAACAGCATTCACTGTTTTTTGTTTGTTTGTTTCTTTAATTCATACATTGTGATAACATACCCATGAAAGAGGACTTCCAGAACTGCTCCAAAAAGAGGCAAGAATGATGGGAGAAGTATGTTTGAAGAAAAGGGGTATATTTTGATAGGAATTATTGACAATGTGTCTTTTACTGTAATGTTTTATTTATGGATTCACTGTACATCTTGAACACATTGTATATTGTCGTCCCTGGGAAAGACAGAACAAGTAGAAAAATACCTTCTTCAATTTATATATTTCTTAACCCGGTGTCTTATTTTTATCTGGAAGGCCTGAGAGCTCGACCTTACTTGTAGAATTTTCTCTCCAATCTCTAACAACATTTAACTCTCTGCACCTTCAAAACACAACATAAACCTTTTTCTGAGTGCTTTTGTGATGCACATCTCCTACAGTCTCTACCATCTTCCAAACTACTGTAATATTTACTCAAAATTATAATCTTCTCCTTGTCTCCTCGATATCTGTGCTACTCTAAGATCAAGTATTATGCTGGTGACTTTGTTCCCACTTAATTTACATTAGGGTATAAACTACGTACAGTTAGAGAACAGTTTAAATACACAATGCAATGGGTCTAACACCATGTAATTGCTACCAAATTAAGACAAAAATTTCCCAGTGCTCCTTTCTAGTCACATCATCTATATTCCTACTTTCTATCACTATAGTTTAGTCTTACCAGTAATCAAACAGAATTTAACTGGAATCACACATATTCCGTTGTGTCTGACTTCATTCACTCAACATAGTACGTTCAGATCTAGCCACATTATTGGCACTAGTCATTCTTGGTGGGCTCTGCATAGTATTATATTCTATATATCACAATTTGTTTGCTCATTTTAACTCACTAATGAGCAGTTGGGTCATTCCCAATTTTGAACTATTATGAATATATTTGTTATGAATATTCTAGCCAATATCTTTTACAGATACATACCTTCATTTTTCTTGGGTGAACATTTAGGAGCAAAATTGTTAGGGCACAGGTAGCTGTAGGTTTAACTTGACAAGAAGCTACCAAACTTTCCAAAGTAGACTTACCATTTTATACTCCAACCAAAAACACAGCAAAGTATCAATTATTCTATTTTATTTACAGATTAGAACAAATGTATCTTGAAGGTTCTTGAAGGGCCCATGCTCAGCCTCAGTAACATCCTGAATAGAAAACCTAGTGGTAGGAGTGAAATCAGGAATAAGACCAAATGGAGCAACCTAGAATCATCCATTTAGAACTTATGCTATGGTCTTGCCCTAAAATGAGCCCTTAACCAGGGCAAAGAAAACCCAAAGTTTCTATTTCTATACAAGTAACAATATATTCCAGCACATAAGACAGGGAACTGCTTGTTCGTGGTATTTTCTTCTTTTTTGAATATATACATTACAACAATTATCATATATCACTAGTGTAGACTGATTCCTCTTAATGAATTAGGCTCCATAAAAGTCAGTGATTCACAGCTTTGTTGAAAGCAATTCTGATGAAAACTTGAAAATGAGTAATAACTGTTTAAAAATATTGCTTTTGGGAGACATATTTTCTATGGCTTAAAACACTGGTGTTATTTTATAGGATTTAGATGACTTTTGAAGATGTTTAACTAGTATTTCTCCTTGAAAAAATGTCACCCCAAAGCTCAAAGAGAATTATTCCTGCTATTCAAATAAAGAATATCATCTATGACACCTCCTAAAATAGAATATTTCAAGCTATTTATTTGACATTTTATTAAGAACACACAAGATTCAAAAGAGTTAGAGAACCTAATGAATTAACTAGGATAATAGAACATACATACAAACAAATGAAGACTTTTGAAAAGCTCTATTTTGACAGCTTGCTTGCTTGCTTGATACTACTGAGGTTTGTTTAGTAAGGCTCATTTCTTATTACTTTATCTTAAAGCTTAACTTTTGGCAATGTAATTCGGCAAGTGTCATGGGAAAACTGTAACTTGATAAGGGCCTACACAGTCATTAGTGCCTTGCACATATTCGGTTTTTAAGAATTATCCAGACCCACAAGCTTAGCATTTAAGAAGAAAAAATGAGAAAATGCGATAAAAATCTAATGTTGTTTCTTTTTTAAAGAAAGAGGTTTTATGACTAGCCATTTTAATTTGGTTAAATTGTGTACTTCAACTGCTTTTCTCATCAAGTATTTCAATTACCAACACTTCCTTAATACCTCTCCATTATTTTTATGCTTTTCCAAATGTGCAATATACCATCCTCCCCACAGACGAAGGCCAAAAAGATGAAGAAGAAAAAAACCTAGTAAGGGATATTATCTTAAGCCATAAATATTCCATGGAGTGTTTATAGTGAATATTCCAAGTAGCAAACTTTCCACTTAAACAATGCAATAAATGCTAGAATGCAAGAAATGCACCAAAGAATTCTACCCAGATAATATTAAATTAGGAAATTCTCTTGGGCTTCAGAGCAAAGCTCTAATTCACCAACATTATCTACAAAGCAAATCTAAGCTTCCCATAAAATCCATTTGTAATTACATTAAAAGTGCCCCAAGAGAGACTGACTGACCTCAAGTGAAGAAGAGTTTTAGGAAAGTTAAAGAATCCTATGATATGTTGGCATCAGAGCATACTACTTTCTTCCTAGGGAGAAGGAGCTTGCCCTTCGCAGAACATCTAGAATACCAGTTTTGTTATGACCTTCATCCTTCTCCTCACCAGGCTACCAACTGCCCCGGTGCATATGCCTTACTCCTCCCAGGTCAATCCAGGTCCATCACCTTTCTCCATGGCTAGATCTCCTTTCCACTGATCTGTCCCTACCACTTGCACTCATTACCTCAATTTACTTAAGATCTTCCAGATGCTGGAAAAGAATATTCAATAAAATAACACAGAACCACCTGTCTCACATAGATAATGTTAATATGAAAGTCAGAAATGCAACTAGAAGAAAGGATAATACTATTATATAAGAGCTTACGGGCAAATATAATTTTAATGTCTACAGTCCAGGGGCTGGGAATTTAGCTCAGTGGCATAAGCACCTACCTGGCAAATGCAGGGTTGTGAGTTCGATCCCTGGTACAAAAAAAAAAAAAAAAAGAAAGAAAGAAAAATCTCCAACATACAGTCCAGGCCACCAACGTTTTAAGGTTAAGTTCATTCATTTGACAATGAATTGTTTGCAACCTGATTGGTACTATAAACATGAACTTAAAGGTTTCTTTTGCTTGGGATTTTGAGAGACACTCAGTGACAAGGCTCAAATGTTGCACAAACTTGCTTACATTCTGATTTCGATAGGCTCATGCTCTCTGTGTTTGGGGGAAGAGGAGGGTCTTGAACTCAAACCCAGAGTCTTGTGTATGCTAAGCATATGCTTTACCACTGAGCTGTATCTCCAGTCCTCTGGTTCTCATTTTAACAGAAGATTCCAAATCCCCAGAAATGGAGGCCACAAAAGGAAATGTAATTATTTAGCAGAACTTACATGAGCCTTTTCCAAACTCACAGTGCCAGAAAAACTCATTAGCATAAAGTTTCCATAGTAACGTTGCACTACAAAGAGAAACACTAAGGACAAAAGAGGTACTGAAAGAAAGGAAGTGAGATGGCACCAAAGCTAAGGGCACCTGTCCAAACTGCCTAGAAGCTAGGCTGGTAGGTAGCTCAGGACTTCCTGCAACTGAGTGCAAGACACAGACAAAAATCAAAGTCCCCTTGGATCAGAACCAGTTAGACTCACTGAGAACAGAATATTCTTCCTGTGCCTGACCCCCGCCCTTCAATTCTCAAGACCACAAGATAGGGTTCTAAGCCTTTTCATGATTCCCTGGAAAGGGCTAAGACCCTTTTAATTTAGAAATGTTTCAACATTTGGTCAGGAGAGACTTTTATTCAAACAAGATCTCACCCATAAATAAGATATGCCAGACAAAAAAGGTTCCTGATGAGCTGGGATGTGATTCCGTCCATCCTCTGTAAGGCTCCCTGCAGAGGGAGGTCCTTAGGATTAGCCCACTGTGTACTTCCTACTCCCCTCAGGAGGAACCTTCAATATACATGATATCGAAATGTCACTACAGATTTGAGGGGGTAGAGGGAAATGGAGAGATGTAACCCACAAATGGACATTTGAGAAGATAAGAACAGACACTCAAAAGTATTTTCATGATCTAAAATATGAGTACAAGAGTAAAAAAGCAGAAGATAATGACACTCAAAGATGAGAAATCACTACTTAGAACTTCTGCTGTCTAAAAAATTCTCAGAAATCCCAAGTCTGCACTGGGAAAAACTGAACAAAAGACTTAGTTTATGATCTCTTTAAACAGAAGACTACCCTTGACTTCTGTGATCAATATTACCAAAGTCTCAAAACACAGTATCATACATTATATATTACAAGTAGTAGTTCTCCTTTCTTTAGCCCTTCATGGGTTCAGTGGATGCTCACTGAAAACTTGCACTGAGCCAGGCCTGCCCCAAGAGCTGGCGATACAGCAGTGCATGGAGGCACAGTGTCGGATGTTGTGAGGCTTATGATTCTGGAGAAGGGCACACAATAAATAACAGCATAATGTGTACTTTTGCACTGAAGAACAATCTAGCAGGCCAGGGAAAGGACACAACAGGCATTGACTGGTAGATGAGACGATCAAAGAGACCACAATGAAGCCAAAAGCTAAGCATGGAGACCTGGGAAATAAGGAAGACAAAGAGGCAGGAAAGTTTCCAAGACATGAGACATCTTGGAAGAAGAGCATGGCAGCCAGTGTGGCATCCACAGAAAGGTGAGGTAAAGGAAACAGATAATCCAGTCAGAGAACTAGGCAGGGAAAGGTGGTTTAAAATCTGGCCATGCTGGCTAGGTTTAAAATCTGGATTTTATTCTAAGTGTAACGAACATCTCCACAGACAGGGCTGATTTCAACATGGAGTAATAAGAGCCAATCTGTGCATTTAGAGAACCCTCTTGCAGCTAGATGGAGAAGAGGGAAGGGGAAAGATTTATGTTCCTGTTTCCCGGCAATGACTATGACTGAGGGGAGTTAATACATAAACTGCAATCTGAGCGAAAACAACTCTGGAGCTAAGACATTCCATCAAATGTAAATGAGAAAGTTCTCCTCAATGGCCTATGGCTACCTCAGAGAATTGCACTTTACACAATCATCAACCAACTAATAAGCTTCCATTTGAATTTCTAAGTTAGGCCACAAGACATTTTAATAAAAGCTCTTAGGCAGTATTCTGTTCCTTATCTGACAAAATATACTCCTATTGCCCTTACGATAACAATCCAGTTCTTCGATTTACATTGTAGGAAAGCTCATCTAATAATTACTTAATCTATGCCAAGTGAGCACAAATTCTTCTTGATGCCCCAGCAAACAAATAAGGAGATCAATTACACCAGCAATGCTAAAGACCAAGCTCAAACAGAGACTTCAAAATTCTGAGAGAAATGAGGGAAGAAGCAAGGAAGTACAAATACAGAGATGTTTTCAAGAGTAAGAAACACCAAAGAACCCAAATGCTCACTAACAGGGAAATGGTAATATCATGAATCCTTTCTTCAGTTTCATGGCATTCAAAAAAAAAAAGGGCAGATCTTTAGAACCTGATGTGGAAGTCACTAATGTTAATGGAGTGTGGAGAATAGTAAGAGATGTCCAACTTCTGTCTACAGCTGTATGTCTTTCTGTATTTAATGACTGTTAACATTCACTGAAGGCTTGCTTCACTTTATTGTTGCATTCGTATCTACTCTGCTTCGTGGTATCTCATGGAATTCTTACCACACTCCTATGGGATACTGAGAATTATTACTACTATTACAACAAATGAGTTAAATATCTTACCCATTCACACAGCTGACAATTATAGGGAGGTGGTGTTTGATCCTGGATTTCCAACCTTGTAAGCCTGTGTTCTTTCTTAACTTCTGCATTATGTTATTCCCTTACATGTCCTTACTGCTCATATTAAATCAATTTGCTGTTGGATTTGTTCAAATATCATTGAAGAAAATCTTAAAAATTTCCACTTAAGTGTTCTGGGAAATAGCTTTCAAGAAAATTAAATTAATGATGAAACATGCAAAGCTTGTCAACATTTTTGGAAAGTTGATTCAACCCAATTTGGTATTACACTCAAGATCAAAGTAATAAGTAACTTTACAAACAAATGTTACTTAAAGGCTCAGTGACTGATAACTTATTTTCAGCTCTTGCTACGGTAGCAAATTGTGAACACCACATTTACACATTTTCTTCTGGGCTAAGATATTTGTAAAAGTTCAATACAGGAAATGTAATACACAGTTTAAAGTGAAACAGATGTCCATAATTTTAAGCCAAGCTGGGGAGGCTCCAATCAGCAGGCTGTCTTTTTTAACAGCTTCACATGCTAATAGCAAAAGGACAAGTGAAGGTGAAGCTGATGATGAACCACATCACTAAAGGGTACTGCACAATCCTAACAGCAAACCTCTGACACTGTCCTGAGCAGATCCTGCTCTGCATCCACTTCACCCATGCAGAAATGTCTTCATCCTCATTCACTACCCACACCACACTGACCAGTCTCCTTGCTGCCATCGCCCAACAGACATTTACTGCAATGATTCCTTTGGATCCTAGAGGACCAGAGAGGGCACAGGTTTAAGGGGCAGCAAACTATGATCTCAACTGCCTCAACTCAAATCCTGACCAGTTGTGTGACCTCAGGCAAGAAACTTAGCTTCATCATGCCCCAATCTCATTGTTTAACCAGGGAGGCATTAACAGTATCTACCTCATGTGCTAGGTTCAGGTTTTAATAATTTCATTAAGAATTCAGAACATCTGGAAATATACTATTTAGAGTAGTATACATGTGCTATTTCATCTTAGGTGTTATTATTACTGTCATTTTCTTAGTGTGTAACTAGGAAGTACAAACTCATAACTCCAATATGATGTATTCTGAGAAGTAACATGCTTAGATTGTATCAGGTCACTTAATTCAGGGTCCATGAATTCCTCACCATCATATAAAATGAACGTTTGTATTTTTCTGGCCCCTTGTCACCATAACTCCTACTGTTCACAATTCAATATAGACTTCATCTCTCAGTTTAATTCAATTTGTCAGACGTTTGTAAAATTCTTATATCCAGTTAGATTAGAAACTAGTTTTGATATTAATATAAAAAAATAGCTAACAAAATACTTTCACCATCACTATCACCTCAGTCCTGTCACTGTCTTTCATTTGTTTCTCCATCATTCATACATGCAAAACATCTCCTTAACAGCACTCATATAACCACTTCTCAGCCTTCTGATTAAGGTCAAATATAATAGCTCTCAACTCACAGTTACTTTTACAGAAAGAATATAATGAAGCTTGGAAAATTCCAATTCCATCTTGTTTCAAATAAAATGCATAAAACATGGTTCTAAAGGCCAGGATGATGCTCCTTAAAGAATTAAAACTTAGGTCATTGGACACATAGGGATCATATGTGTCCTGAACACAGAATCAAAGGGATGAGACACTCCCATGGCTTAAGTGTACACAGCCTGAGCAGATGGAAACTGGAAAGCCAGCACGAGGGACAAGATACCCTCACTATAAAAGGGAATGTTTGGCTTGATTACAGATGTCTTAGCTTTGAGCAACTTCATTTCGTTAATAAGATAGTTAAAACAGGAATGGCATTTTGAAGAGGGAAAAATTGTTACAGTCATTCCTAAGAATAAGAGGGGGTTATTACTTTTTTAAAACTAAACTCTAAAGCCTATACACCTAAAAACAATGGTCATCAAAAAACCAAGTTGCCCCACATTGAGCTGTGCTCATAGAAAGTCATTAAAAACTGGTTTTAAGAAGATATTAGTAGACCTACGTTAAGAAAAAAAGGAGAGGCCAACATAATCTTAGGTTAGCTGGTTATATCAATTCTTAAAAGGGAGAGCCCCCTGCAAACCACTTCATTAGGCTACATAATATTACACAGTAGCCCCTTTCTCCACTTCCAAACGTCAACGCTGTGTCACCCCTACCACAATCTCCCCAGTCCCATTCATCAGCATCGCTGAGGACCACTCCATCTCAGCAGTGCAATGAATTCTGTGCTTGACCAAAAAAAAAAAAAAAAAAAAAAAAAAAAAAAAAAAAAAAAAAAAAAAAAAAAAAAAACAGAAAGTGACTCTCCCTTTTTACAGGGCTTACAAAGTCTATCTATATATAACAAAAATATTTATCACTTAAAAAATAAATTTGGTTACAATATTTTTAGAAATATAGGGATAACAGAAGGGATGGACATAGTCAATGAATACAAATTAAATAAACAAGTGGAAGAATGCATTAGAGTAAGAGCTGTAAATCAGGACAGATGAAAGAATTCTCATAAAAACAAACAGAGTATTTATGTACCATAGATGTTCAATAAATAGTCTCATAGTATATCCCAATCCTATACCACAGCAGTAAACTCATTACCTACACAGGGGGAGAAGGCAGAACCTACCTGGCTTGAGGCACATTTTAAGGCATCAGGAAAGTCCTGGGCTATCCAAAGACTGTATTCAAAAATTTCATTCTGACTCTCCAGAGTCTTCCTATGCTAGAGTGAACACACACCCCCAGTCTGCCCAGCAGGAGCCAAGTTTTGTCCTCCTATGCCAGGGTGATTTTAATCACTTGCAAAAGAGTCCCAGCTTGAATAATAAACTGTTAACTCAGCCTAGCCAAATCCATTTTAGTTAAAACTTTGGTGAAAGAATCTTTGAAAGTATTTCCTGGACGATGTACCCCAGATCAGAAAGTTTCTGCTCCAATCCTAAAGGTGTAAAGTACAGCAGGGTTCAAAAGGACTGTCTACTTCTACAGGAAAGCCAGGCACTGTACCCAGAGCTCCTCTCAGAGCGCTGTTTTCAGAGCCCTGCTGTTACATCCAACAGCATGAGAATGAACCAAACGACTCAGAGTGAAAACTTATAGAACATAGTCTTAGAAGAACCTTTCAGCCCCTGTATGAAGAAACGTTTCTTTTTCTTCAAGCTTACATTGAGTATGCCACTTACCAAATTTTTTTATTATTCTGGTAAATAAATGTATTTTACTTAATACTAATGTCAATGGCTAGTGTGGGTCCTTGCTGTACTGATAATGGAAATTAAAACTAAAGCAACAGTATGAATCTGCAGACAAAATCTTTAAATGGAAAGTAAGAGAAAATGGTAAGAGATTTTTAGCTTAAGGAGCTCATAAAGATCAAGCCAGCTCCTTAGCAGGGAAAAAAACTCCAGCTTGAGTAGTGGGAGGGGTACACTGATGAAGACCAGGCTGCTCATTAGTGAAGAAAAAATAGAAGTTTTATAGGAGGTTATAAGGACCAGGATCTCAGTCAGCATGATCTCAGTTCTGGTTTTCAGCTCTAGAAGAAACCTCTCGACTTGAGAGAAAACTTATTTCCCATCAGAGGAGCCTTCACGACTTGGGTTGGTCTCATCATACGACACTTTTTTTGGAATGCAAGGTAACCATAGGTTTAGTGCAATGGAGACTTCTGAGTACAGGTGTTCTCAGTCTTGAAGAGCAAGGAGATACACTAGTAAATTTAGGGTTAATATACCTTGCTTCCCAACTTTTAGACAAAAATCCCCAAATAACTAACATGTCTATCTGTACAGCTAAAAAGGATGTGACCTAGAGTTACATGAAATGAAGGACAGTCAAGCTTTGTTCAACTTTTAGTTACCTATCATTATCTGTAAACCCATGATTTTAACGAGTAACAGGTTAATGGCCCAGGAGTTTGTCAATCCTCTGTCTCTACAGTGGTCTCTGATTAGGTCAATAATAAATATGTACAATGTACATATGTGTAAAACATACACATAGGCATCACTGAGGTAAACATCACATAAAAAAATTAACATTGAAGCACTATAATTCAGAGTGAAGTCAAAAACTTCAGTAGCTGCATTAACTATTTAGTGGCTACATTAAGTGTCTGACTCTCCATCCCACATGAGTACCTACAAGTGAGTCACACAG